>JAKOOJ010000019.1:7190582-7443082 GCA_022577455.1 Arizona elegans | reverse complement strand
GTTGCGCGACAGCTCCCACAGTACCTGGATGAAGCTGTCTATCTGGATCAGTTCCACTCCGGCTTCAGGCCTGGGTACAGCATGGAAACGGCATTGGTCGCGTTGGTTGATGATCTCTGGAGGGTTCGGGACAGGGGTTGTTCCTCTGTCCTGGTCCTATTAGATCTCTCAGCGGCTTTTGATACCATCGACCATGGTATCATGCTGCGCCGGCTGGAGGGGTTGGGAGTGGGAGGCACCGTTTTACGGTGGTTCTCCTCTTATCTCTCCGACCGGTCGCAGTCCGTGTTGGCTGGGGGACAGAGGTCGACCCCGAGGCACCTTGTTTGTGGGGTGCTGCAAGGGTCGGTCCTCTTGCCTCTCCTGTTCAACATTTATGTGAAGCCGCTGGGCGAGATCATCCGTGGATTTGGGGTGCGATGCCATCTGTACGCTGATGATACTCAGCTGTACATCTCCACCCCAGACCACCCCAACGATGCCCTTGAAGTGATGTCCCGGTGCCTGGAGGCCGTGCGGGTCTGGATGGGGAGGAACAGGCTTCGACTCAACCCTTCCAAGACCGAGTATCTGTGGATGCCGGCATCCCGATATAGCCAGCTGGTGCCAACTCTGGCTATTGGGGGCGAGTCAGTGGCCCCCACGGAGAGGGCTCGCAACTTGGGAGTCCTCCTGGATGCACGGCTGTCTTTAGAAGAACATATGACGGCCGTGGCCAGGGGGGCTTTTTATCAGGTTCGCCTGATACACCAGTTGCGTCCCTTTCTGGATCGGGACTCCCTATGCACGGTCACTCATGCCCTCCTCACCTCTCGCCTGGACTACTGCAATGCTCTCTACATGGGGCTCCCCTTGAGGAGCACTCGGAAGCTCCAGCTGGTCCAGAATGCGGCCGCGTGGGTAATTATGGGAGCGACTTGGCGCTCCCATGTGACACCTTGCCTGCGCGAGCTGCACTGGCTTCTGGTGGTCTTCCGGGTGCGCTTCAAGGTATTGGTTCTCACCTTTAAAGCGCTCCATGGCTTAGGGCCCGGCTATTTGCGAGACCACCTTCTGCCACCGATAACCTCCCACCGGCCAATTCGGTCCCACAGAGAGGGCCTCCTTAGGGTGCCGTCGGTCAAGCAATGCCAACTGACGACCCCCAGGGGGAGAGCCTTCTCTATGGGGGCACCCGCCCTCTGGAACGAGCTACCCCCAGGAATACGACTAATCCCGGACCTCCGGACCTTCCGTCGAGCTTTGAAGACCTTCCTATTCCAGCAAGCTGGGCTGGCTTAAAATTTTAAAAGGGTTATTTTAAGGGTAATGGGTTTTAATATTTTGGGAAGCCAATTTGATTTAATTCTGTTTTTAAATTATTTTAAATTTTGTATTGTATGTATTTTAATTTTGATTGTGCACCGCCCTGAGTCCTTCAGGAGAAGGGCGGTATACAAATTTAAATAATAAATAAATAATAAATAAATAAATAAATAAATATATAGAAATATACTTAAGGCTGATAGTTGTAATTGAACTTTAAGAAAGGAGTGCATTTAAGAATTAATTATTATTAACTATTTATCAATTATTTAATTAGAAATTGGCAATAAATCAACCAAGGTCTATATCAAGAGATTAACGGGAGATATTATAACAATTGTATGGAAAGAACTTAGAGGAATTAAGGAAGGATAGAGATTGAAAGAGAGGAATAGAAGAATACGGTTGATTATATGGTACTGTGGAAAAATTTCTTTAAAAATATTAAAATGACAAGCACAACTACCACAGTCACTAAAATGGGGGGTGGGGGGAATAACTTCAATAACAGCTTCCCCCTCAGGATCAAGATCTGTGGAAGCTATGTTGGGAGGCGAAAAATCTGGCTCTACTTTTAATCTACAGAGTATGCAGTCAACTCTATTGGCAATACAGGAAACAATGCTTAAAATGCAGGAGGTTATGACAAATAATCACGAAGACATTAAGAACAATATGGGAGAAGTTAAGGGGGAGATACGTAAGCTAGACGATTAAATTGGCACAATGCAGGAGATGATAACTAAAAATGAACAAAAGATAAAGATGTTAGACGTTAAAATGTAGCATATGGGGAAAAAATTAGATATAGCAACAAATAGAATGGTGGCAGAACACAGGGAATTAGAAGAAGCTATAGTAAATCTGGAGATGGAAAACGAAATTGATGAAGCATACAGGATCCATACAAACTACGCACGGAGGCATAAACTCCCAAGGGAAGTTCATGCTAAATTTGTGAGAAAGAAAACCAGAGATGAAGTATACAGTAAAACAAGAGAAGACCCCCTGACATATAAAGGAAAAGAGATTATAGTGTTGAAGCAGATCCCGAGAAGAATAAGAGAGCAAAGACGAAGTTATCACTTCCTCTCCACACAGCTGTTAAAATATAGAGTTATGTTTCAATGGCTCATCCCGGAGGGGATGTTAATAACATGGCAGGAGAAGAAATTCCGGATTGACACCGGATTGTCACAGGAATTCTATGACCATTATATAAGTGGGGAGGATGAACAAGATAGTAGAGAGGAAGGAGAAAGTAAAAGCCAGGAAGATCAGATATCTGAGGAAAAAATCACAGAACAAGATACAAGAGATCAAAAGGAAATAGAATGTCAGGTGAGAGAAGGAGCCAGAACTAGAACACAAACCGAGAACAGAGCAAGGAGAGGACTAAGACCAACAGACAAATAATAGGATGGAAGATGAAATAAAGATGCTATCACTAAACATTAATGGCATCAATTCACCTATCAAACGTAAACAGATACTAACAAGACTTCAAAAAGAAAAGATGGATATCATCTGCCTGCAGGAGGTACATATTAGAGAAAAGCACAGTGATCTTTTAAAATGTCCTAAATTAGGGAAATTACATTCGGCGCTGGCACAGAATAAAAAAAGAGGGATTGCTGTATATATAAAGAATTGGTTAAATTCTAGTAAAATATTCAGTGATAAAGATGGTAGAATCTTAATAACGGAAATAACTACAAACTATAAGAAAATCCTTCTAGTGATAATCTATGCACCAAACACAAAACGAGAAAAATTCTACAACAAACTACATAGGAAAATAATGGAATTAGATGGGGAAAATATTTGCATAATAGGGGATTCTAACGCAGATAATAAAGTTGATTATAGGACTACAAGGAAAAATAAATATAAAAGACGAAAATTACCAAGTATGTTTTTCGAGATGGTGCAAGAGCTAAATTTAAGAGCCTTGATAGTACAGTGGTTTGGTGCACCCTGTCATTAACACAGCTGCCTGCAATTTCTGCTGGTTCGAATCTCTCCAAGGCTCAAGGTTGACTCAGCCTTCCATCCTTTCTAAGGTAGGTGAAATGAGGACCCAGTTTGTGGGGGCAATAAGCTGACTTTGTATAAAAATATACAAAAGAATGAAGGCTATTGCTTAACGCATTGTAAGCCGCCCTGAGTCTCCGGAGAAAGGCGGCATATAAATCAAATAAAAAAAAAAGAGAGAGATGCGTGGAGACAATTGAACCCAGAGAAAAAACAATACACCTTCTTCTCCCACCCACACAATTCGTGGTCACGCATAGATATGGCTTGGATGAACCCAGAATTGATCAATAATTTAGAAAAGATGGAGATAATGCCAAACACCTGGGTGGATCATAGAGAGAAAAAAATGAGATGGACTCTAAACCAAAGAATGATAAAAGAAAAATCTTATATACAAACAATGGAAAGGGAATTAAATATCTTTTTTAAGGAGAATAGGAAAGAATATACAACACCACAGAATTTATGGGACACCATCAAAGCATATATGAGGGGAATAACGATAGCGTATGTGGTGAGGAGAAATAAAGAGAAAAGGGAACAACAAGCGGTAATATTGGAGAAACTCAAAAAATTAGAAACAGCTCTACAGAAAGAATCCCAGAATGAGAAAATTATAGAGGAAAGAGACTTAATGAAACATAAAATCAATATATTACAACAAGAGACAATGATACGGAAGATAAAGCTGGCAAAACAAAATTACTTTAAAACAGCAAATAAACCCGGAAGATGGCTAGCCCACAAATTGAAAAAAGAAAAAGCTAAAAAGTTGATAAAACACTTACAAGATGAACAAGGGAAGTTGCATTACAAGATCGATGGGGAAAAAAATATTATTCAAAATTACTTTCAAACACTATACTGTCAAGAAAATATTGCAGCAGAAAATATCACAAAATATTTACAAGAGAGAAAACTGCCAAATATACTAGAGGAAGATAGGGAAATGTTGAATGACAAAATTACCTTAACAGAGCTGAAAGAGGCAATTAAAAAACAAAAAAATAATAAAACACCAGGGCCAGATGGAATTCTGGTGGAAGTATATAAAAAGTTTCAGGAACCTTTAGAGGAAATTATGTTAGAAATTTACAATGAGGTATTAGAGAGAGCCAAAATGCCAAACTCATGGACATAGGCATATATAACATTAATCCCAAAAGAAAATACAGATAATCAACATATCCCAAACTATAGGCCAATCTTGCTGCTAAATGCCGATTATAAAATCCTGGCGACAATAATGGCACTTTATCCACTTTTTTTTCATATAACAAATAAGCATGCCATCCATATAACAAACCATAACCTTCTATGTTTAACATTCTTTCTTCAGTTAAGTTAAACCAATCACTAATTTGTGATAAAGCAGCTGCTTCATAATACAATCTTAAATTAGGCATTTTAAGACCTCCTCTCTCACGTATATCCTGTATAATTTTCAGTTTCACTCTTGGTTTCTTCCCAGCCCAAATGAAAGTATTAACCCCTTTCTGCCATTCCATCAAATTTCCATCTTTCTGAAGCACTGGTATCATTTGAAACAAAAATAAAAACCTAGGTAGTACATTCATTTTTATTGCTGCTATCCTTCCCAGTAATGATAGTTGTAACTTTTTCCAATTTTCCATTTCTTTCTGTACTTTTTGCCAAAGAATTTCATAATTATTTTTAAACAATTTCGTGTTTCAGGCTGCAATATATACTCCTAGATACTTAACCTTTTTAACTATTCCAAACCCCGTTATTCTCCCTAAGTCTTCTCTTTGAGTTATGGACATGTTTTTGGTTATCATCTTTGTCTTATGTAGATTTACTTTAAATCCAGATACTTCGCCATATTGAGCTACTAGGTCCAACATATAGGGAGCCGCTTCTATAGGTTGAGATAAAGTAAGAACCAGGTCATCTGCAAACGCTCTTAATCTATAATCCTGCTGTCTAATTACAATTCCTTTTATTTTATCAGAGTCACATAACTTATTCAACAAAACTTCTAAAGTTAAAATAAACAACAATGGCGACAAGGGACAACCCTGCCTAGTACCTTTCTCAATTTTAAACACATCTGTTAAACCTCCATTAACTATTATTTGTGCTGTTTGTTCCTGATATATTGCTCTAATTGAATGTATAAAATACTCCCCAAAATGCATTTTTTTCTATTATCTTAAACAGAAATTGCCAATTCAATCGATCAAATGCTTTCTCTGCTTTCTCTGCATCCAAAAATATGAACGCTGCAGGGACCTGGTTGTTTTTTTTCAGATATTCCAATAGGTTTATAATTTGTCTAACTTTATATTTCATTTGCCTCCCTTTTATAAAGCCTGATTGATCATTATGAATTGTTTGTTGCATAATATCTTAGCAAAAATTTTATAATCCGTGTTCAAAAGTGAAATTGGCCTAAAATTTTCAGGTTTAGTACAATTTTGATCTTCATTCGGGATCAGTGAAACAAAAGCTGTTTGCCAAGAGGGTGGGACTCCTCCCTTAATTGAATTTTACAAAATAGAACTCTAAGCGGTTCTACCATTTCAAGCTGTAAATTCTTATAATAAACAGCTGTTAATCCATCTGTTCCTGGAGCTTTCCCTATTTTTAATTGCTTAATTGCATCAGTAATCTCATCAGAAGTTATTGGTTGATTCAATCCTTCCCTCTGTTCCAACGTTAATTCAGGAATATTCCCTTCCTTTAAGTATCTATCTATATCTATACCTTGTATTGAGTCACTAGCATATAACTTTGTATAAAATTCTAAAAAAGCCTTTTTGATCATATTCTGTTGGTAAACTTGCTTACCTCTAAATTCTATTTTACCAATGACTCGTGATTTCTGTTTTTTCCTCAACATGTAGGCCAACCACCTACCTGGTTTATTGGCATTACAAAATGTATTATGTTTAGCATATTGTAAGCTAGTTGCCACCTGATCAGCCATTAACATACTAAATTGCCCTCGTAGTATATTTATTGTTTCTTTTACTTTCTTGTCTCCTGGATTAAATATAAGTAATTGTTCCTTCTTTTTTATTTCTTCCTCTATCTCTTTCCGCTTCTTTTGTTGTTTTAGTCTATGTTTATTATTCATGTGTATTAACATACCCCTCATATAAGCCTTGCTAGCATCCCAGACCATTTCCATGGAAGTACCCTTATTCATATTAATTGCAAAAAATTCTTTCATTTGTTTTTTAAGCTCTTTCACATTTTCTTCATATCTAAATAAATTTTCATTTAACCTCCAAGACCTCCTTTCTCCCCTCTCCTGTTCAAATTCCACCCAAACCGGACTGTGATCAGTTAAAGTTCTTGGACATATCTTTGTCTTCTTCACCCTGGAAATAAAATCATTTCTGGTTAGTATAAAATCAATCCTGGAGAAGGATTGATGTCTATCAGAAAAAAAAGTAAAATCTCTTTCCTCCACATTACATTCTCTCCAAATATCTCTCAGTTCTATATCTTCCATCATATCAAAAAAAAGATTTAGGTAATTTTGCACGTGTTGAGATCTTTGATAAACTTTTTTTATCTTTCTGTGTGTCTATTACTCCATTCCAGTCACCCATTAATATAAAAGATTTATAATCCCATTGTATTATTTTAGTATGTAGAAATTTATAAAACTTGTCTTGTTGCTGATTAGGGGCATATATTCCAATAAAAAGCATTTTTCCAGTCTGTGTTGATAATTCAATTGCAATATATCTTCCTTGATCATCTGCCTCAATTAGATTAGCTGATAGTCCTTTCCTTACATATATGACTAGCCCATTTTTCTTCTCTGGCGCTGATGCCACAAAATGTGTACCTAATTTTGAATTTATCAAATATTTTTCATCTAATAATCTAATATGTGTTTCTTGCAAGCAAATAACATCATTGTTAAATTGTTTCAAGTAGTGAAATACTTTCTTTCTTTTTTGTGTTGAATTTAGGCCGTTGACATTCCAAGATAGGAATTTAGTTGCCATCTTTAGCCTTTCAAAGCCGTATGAGCATCAGCTGAAGCTTCTCCTCCACCTTACTCTTCGGCCTAGCCCCCCCCCCCCCCACTGCTTCTGTTTTTTGAACTTCTTGAGATAAATCTTGAGATTGTTGCCTTTTTGATTGTTGTTCTTGAAGTTTATAAGTTGATCGGGTCAGTCGTTGTACTTTCATCTCTCCCTTCTTAGGTGGTTCCAAAGTTGGAGGTAAGCCCCCAAGATCCAAATCTTCTTCCATGATAATTCCTCCAGCTGCAACTTCAGCATAGGTTTGTATCTGTTTTCCATCTTTTTCTTGTTGTAACATCTCCATTTTCTTCCTTCCCCCCGCCCCCTGGTGAGGGTGGGTATCCAGCCTTTAAAATATTTACATAGAAGACTTTTGCCTTCCAGACTGTGTTTAACTGGTATCTTTCTCCATTATAAGTCACTATTAGACCAATTGGAACGTCCCATCTGTATGCCACTTGTTGATTTCTCAGTTCATTTACCAAAAAGCCAAAGTCTTTTCTACTTCTCAGCATCTTTGGAGGAATCTCTTTCAAAACCACCACCTCTTTCCCAGCCACCTGAAATTTATTCTTGTAGGAAGCTTGTAAGATATCGTTTCTGATCCTCCTGGTTGTAAAATAAATCACCACATCTCTTGGCAGCTGTCTTTGTTTTGCCAGCCAGGAATTAACCCTGTAAATTTTATCAATTTGGATTGCCACATCTTCTGGTCTTTCTTTAATTATCTCTGCAATAGCATCAGCACAAATATCTTTTAAATTTTCTTTACTATTTTCTTTCAGGCCTCTCAATCTCAAAGCAAACTCCATGGACCTGTATTGTAACATTACCAATTCATCATCCACTTTCTCTGTTCTGGTCATAACATCTCCCATTTTGCTTTCCAAATTTAAATTGGCTTGATTAATTTCTTCAACTTTCCCATCAAGCTGAATAACAAGTTTTTTTTTTTTTATTGCAAAATTTTACAATTACATTTTCACCCCCTTTTCCCCCCCCTACCCCCCCAAACTTCCCAACCTCCCCAGCCCACCCTAACCCTCCCCTCCCCCCAGACTTCCTAGTATGCTCATGTCAGATAAAAGGAAAAAACCCTCCTTTGTATATAAAACTTGAACCCCTCCCTCCCCCTTACAAATTTTCATCTTCATTACATTAACCTATTTCTATCTTGGTATATCATTTTCAGATAAATTTTCATCCTGATTACCTTAAAAATATTTCTATCATAATGTAACATTTTCTAACAAATTTTCATCCTTAACCTTAAAATATTTCTATCTTAATATAACATTTTCTAACAAATTTTTATCCTCAACCCTAAAATGTTTCTATCTTATATAACATTTTTAAATAAAGGCTATTTGATACTTCCTAGTTTGATATTTATGCTGAACATAATTTATCCACTTCTTCCATTCCCATTCATAAGTCTCTTGAGAACAATCTTTTAAATATGCTGAAATCTTCGCCATCTCCGCAAAACTGGCCATCTTCAAAGTCCATTCCTCAATCGAAGGCAGCGCTTCATTTTTCCAGTATTTACCTATCAACAATCTTGCTGCAGTTATCATGTACAATATCATTTTTGTTTCCCCCAATGTAAAACCCTTAACTATACCCAATAAAAACAGTTGTGGAGAAAATTGAATTTTTCTCTTCAAAACATTCTGCATGACCCACCAAATTTTTACCCAAAAAGCCTTAACTTTCTTACAGGTCCACCAAACATGATAATATGTAGCGTCTAAGCAATCACATCTCCAACATTTAGGCTGGGCACTAGGGTACATACACGACAATTTTTTTGGATCTAAATGCCATCTATAAAACATTTTATAGAAATTTTCCCGCAGATTCTGCGACTGTGTAAATTTAACATTCTGAACCCAAATTTTTTCCCATGTTTCCAACATCACTGGTTCCTCAAAATTTTGTGCCCACTTAACCATGCAGTCTTTAACTAGTTCAGTTTCTGAATCCCTTTCTAACAAAACATTATAAAGTCTTTTAATATGCATTGGGCCTTTCTCTTTTATATGTCTAACTAATTCTTCCTCATACATCATAATACCAGTTTTTTGGTCCTCTTTCCATCTCAATTGCAGTTGATTGTATTGTAACCAAATTAAATTAATCCCTTCAGCCAACAATGTCTGTAATGTCTTCAGCTGCCATCTGCCCGCATCTGTAAAAAGAACCTCTTTATATAAAAACCCCCCGAGTGACATTATATTTGTATTCCACAAGGTATGACCAAGATCCAGCCATAGCGGTATTTTATAATTCCAGTTGTTTCGGTGCTTCTTCCAAACTCTCAGCAAAGAATCTCTAAGTATATGGCTTTTAAATACTTTATCCACTTTGCTGTCATAAAATAAGTAAGCGTGCCATCCAAATTCCAAATCAAAACTTTCTGCATTCAATATTCCAGTCTTTTTTCCTCCAAACCAATCACTTACTAAAGTCAAAGCTGTTGCATCATAATATAATTGTAGGTTTGGAAGTTTGAGACCTCCCCTTTCTGGGATGTCTTGCATAATTTTCATTTTTACTCTTGGTTTTTTCTCGTTCCAGACAAATTTGTTGATACCAGTTTGCCATGCTTTTAGTTGTTTATCACTTTTGAGCACCGGAATCATTTGAAACAAAAAAAGAAATCTTGGCAAAATGTTCATCTTAACTGCTGCTATTCTTCCAAGTAAAGACAGCTGCAGTTTTTTCCAAATCTCCATATCTTTTTGCACCTCTCGCCACAACACCTCATAGTTATTTTGAAGCAATTTCATATTTGATTCTGCAACCTGAACTCCTAGATATTTTACCTTTGGTACAATCTCAAAACCTGCCCTCCTTTCTAACTCCAGTTTACGATCTTGTGTCATATTTTTAACTACCATCTTAGTTTTTCTCTGATTCAATCTGAAACCTGAAACTTTACCAAAGTCTTGTATAATGTCCTTCATCTGGATTATCGATTCCATTGGCTGTGTTAGGGTAACAACCAGATCGTCTGCAAATGCCTTTATTCTGTAATCCTCTTGCCTTATCATTATACCTTTCAATGTGTTAGAATCCCTTATTGTATTTAACAAGACTTCTAGTGTTAAAATGAACAACAATGGGGACAGTGGACATCCCTGTCTTGTACCTTTTTCAATTTTAAACTCTGTTGTCAAACTTCCATTGATAATGATCTGTGCCTTTTGCTCTTGATAAATTGCTGAGACCGCCTGTATATATTGGTCCCCAAAGTCCATCTTTTTTAATGTCTTTAATAGAAAATTCCAATCCACTCTATCAAAGGCCTTCTCTGCATCCAGAAAGACCAGCACTGCAGGGATCTGTTTATTCTTCTCAAGATATTCCAATAAGTCTATTACTTGCCTTACATTGTCCTTCATGTGCCTACCCTCAATAAATCCCGCTTGGTCATGATGAATCACCTTTTGAATTACTGGCATCAGTCTGTTGGCTAATACTTTTGCGTAAATTTTATAATCCGTATTCAAAAGAGATATTGGTCTGTAATTCTCCGGTTTTTTGGGACCTGCTTGCTCTTTTGGTATCAAAGAAATATAAGCTGTAGTCCACGATGGAGGTACTTTTCCCCCTTGTTGTATGTTGCAAAATAAGTCTCTGAGTTGTTCCACCATTTCTGCCTGTAAAGTTTTATAATACACTGCTGTCAGACCATCCGTTCCAGGAGCTTTGGCTGTTTTTAATTGTTTTATTGCTGCTATTATCTCCTCCTCTGTTATGGGATAATCCATTCTTTCCTTTTGTTGTTCAGTGATTTTTATAACTCTTTTATTGTCCAAATATTTTTCTATAAGTCCATTCTGCACCTCCTCTCTGGCATATAGTTTAGTGTAATATTGAAGAAAGGCTTCTTTTATTAAATTCTGTTGAAAAACTTCTTTCCCCCCAATATCAACACTATCAATAGTCCGTATGCTTTGTTTCTTCCTTAATGTGTAAGCCAACCACCTGCCTGGTTTATTAGCATTGCAGAATGTATTATGCTTCGCATATTGTAAGTTTGTTGCAACTTGTTCCGCTATAAGCATTTGGAATTGGTCTTTCAGAAGTTTTATAACACTAAGTATTCTTTCATCTGTTGGGTTTTTAATAAGTAACTGTTCTTTGTCCTTTATTTCTGCTTCCAATTCAAGTCTTTTCTTTTGTCGAATCCGCTTATGTTTAGAGTTCATATATATAAGCACCCCTCTCATATAAGCTTTGCTTGCGTCCCACACAATTTCCATTGGGGTGCCTTTGTTCAAGTTCATTTCAAAAAACTCTTTCAGATGCTTTTTAAGTTCTATTATATTTTTCTCATATCTAAACAAGTTTTCATTTAATCTCCAAGAACGTCTCTCATTCTTACATGTCTCAATTTCTATCCAGACTGGACTGTGATCAGTCAAGGTTCTTGGCAGAATCTTTGTTCTTTTTGTCCTAACAAGTAAGTCATCAGACAACAAAATAAAATCAATCCTGGAAAAAGATCTATGTCTGTCAGAAAAGAAAGTATAGTCCAGTTCTTTTGGGTTATGTATTCTCCAAATATCTTTTAATTCCAGGTCTTCTTTCATATCGAAAAAAGTCTGTGGTAATCTAATTCTTGATTTTGCCAAAGTCTTTTTATCTAATTTAGAGTCAATTACTCCATTCCAGTCTCCCATAATTAAAATAGATCTATAATCCCATTGAAGTATTTTAGTATGCAGCATTTTATAAAAATAGTCCTGTTGTTGATTAGGAGCATAAATTCCTATCAGAAGAATTTGACTATTAGCAGAAAGTAATTCAATTGCTACAAACCTACCATCTTGATCAGCTTCTATAAGTTTGGCTGTTAATTTTTTGTTTACATAAATAACCACACCATTCTTTTTTTGGTTAGTTGAGGATATAAAATGTGTTCCTAATTTGGAATTTTTCAAATAGTTTTGATCTTGAACTGTAATATGCGTTTCTTGTAAACAAATTATATCATTATTATGTTGTTTTAAATATGCAAATATTTTCTTCCTTTTTTGTGTTGCATTCAACCCATTCACATTCCAAGATAAACATTTAATCATCCTTATTCTCCTTCTGGAGCGAAGCGCAGAACCTTAGGATGTCATCTGAGATCCTCTGTCCTGCTTTTCCCACAGCCCCAGCCTTGTCTTGACTCTCCTGCTGTAACTTTTCTTTAAGTTCCTTGGCTTTTGCTCGAGTTATACGCTGATCCTTAACTTCAGCCGCCCAAGCCAGCTCCGAGATTGGAGAAGGTTCCAGCAAAGGCTCATCCAAAAAGCCTCCTTCAGCACCCTTCAGCTCTGCTAATTCCTGCTTAGATTGTTGTTCTTTAATCTCCAAAACTGTAGATGTGCGTGGGGATGGAGTTCTTTCTTTAAAGATGTCATTATAAAATTGCTCCGCCTTCTCCACAGTATTCAGACGGTGTTTCTCTCCCTTATATCTCAAAATTATGCCAGTTGGGGCGTCCCAACGAAATGGGATTTGATTATTCTGCAGTTCTTTAACAAGAAAACCATACTCTTTTCTAGATTTCAACATCTTGGGTGGGAGCTCCTTGTAAACTGTAATCTTGGATCCACTCACTTGCACAGAAGTGAGAAAAGATTTTTGCAAAATGTCATTTCTTATTGCTCTATCTGTAAAATATATGACCACATCTCTAGGCAGTTGTCTTTGTCTGGCCACCCACGAGTTAACTCTATAGATTTTATCTATTTTGCAAAAAACCATCTCAGGTTCAACTTTTAAAATCACAGCTAGGGCTTCAGCACAGATCTGTCTCAAATCTTGTCTCTCCTCTTCTCTAATTCCTCGAAGCCTTATAGCAAATTCCATTGCACGAAATTGCATCATAACAATATCATTCTCAACTCTCTGCATCTTGTCATCAACATCAAAAAATTTATGATCATTATTTTTCATCTTAGCATTAACTTCTAATTTAAATTCATCCACTTTTGTCTCAACTTTCATAATAAATCCTGCCAGACCAGACGCCACATCCGTTATTTTTTTGGTCACCATCTTTTGGCTCTGCTGCATTTCCTGCATGATTTCCTGTTGTGACTTTTGAATTTTTTCATCTATTTTATTTATTTTGTCATCCATGTCTTGAAATTTCTCATCCAAAATATTTGAGATGAATGCTTTTAATTCTCCCATATCCAAATCTTTTTTTTGGGCTTGTGACTGCGTATCCTGCTTACGTGGGGGGGATCCCCCCCCTGTTTTGCCTTCCTGCTTTTTTGAAGCCATCCTGCCACGTAAGCTAGCTTTCTTAAAAAGGGAGGGTCCGCCTCTTCTGCCACCTCCACAATACCTTCTAAAAAAGTCCCCCAGAATTACTCAAAGCAAAGCTATAATGCAGCAAAGACAAGTAAAAGGGAGAGATTTTCCTCTTATTTCTGTTGCAGCCGGAGCAACTCTGTAACAACTTTTTAACTTTGTAGCAAGACAAGATAACTTCACCAATCCACACCCACTAATTCATTTGCTGAGCGCCATATTTTTTCAATCACTTTCACTCATTCCGAGACTTTCACTTCAGTAAAAAAGTTCAGCAAAGGACTAATACTTGCAGTTCAAAGTTTCAGGGTTCAAGTGGATTGCGGATGTTTATTTGAGTTATTTCCTCGCTCTTTAAAGGTTTCCTGAGGTCGGCTTGTTCCGCACAAGCAGAAGACGTCCCACGCCGCCCGGAGTTTCAGCAGGTTGTAAGGGAGCCGCGCCTGCTTCCTCCCCAGAAACAGTTCCCTGGGGGGGTTGCAGAGGCTCTACCTGTGCCCTGCTGCCTCTTCTTCTTCAATCCTATGGATTTCGAAGATTTCGAGCCGCTTCGCAATCAGGAAGCGGCTCTACAAGCGGCGGGGGTGGCGGTGCCAAAAGAAAGCACCGTCGCCGCCGAAGACGAGGAAACCGGAAGTCCAAGCTGAATAACAAGTTTTGACAATCCTGATACAGCATAAACAATATCTTCTCTTATTTCATCGTGTTTCTCTGCAACCACTTCCTTAATTGAACTCAATAAGCACTTTCGTTTCTGGCTTTCACTTTCAAAACCATAACAAAGACGCCATCTTCAGCCTCCAGCTCAATGAAATTGAGTTTGAAACAAAGTAACTTCGGAGTTAAGCTCTGTACTTTTAAAGCTTGTTCTCCTGTTTCCGTTCTGCCTGCGCTTGTAATCAGTCAAACTCACTTTTGAAAGCAGGATCGGATCATGGCTTCTCGCTCTGCTTTCGCAGAGTCGTCCTGGTTTCGGAGCTTCTTGGCGGGCTAGCTGGGGAGCTCTCACCCCCCAAGCCTCTGGAAATATTTTATCTTTTATTCTTAATGTTAATTTGTTCATTTCTGCGCATTCTAAAACCTTCTTCATTACTTCACCTTCTGACAGGATTTTTTTCTACCTTCCAATTTTGTGCAAATACAATTCTTGCTGCTTTTATTATGTGTATAATTAAATACGTATCTTCTTTACTATATCTCTCTGGTAAAATACCCAATAGAAAACTCTCTGGTTTTAATTCTATACGCTGGTGTAACATTTCCTCTAACCATGTCTGTATTCTAATCCAATAATTTTTTGCTTCTATACATGACCACCACATATGATAATATGATCCCGGCAAGTGCAAACATTTCCAACATTTAGCTGATTTATCCTTAAACATTTTTGCTAACCTTTCTGGTGACATATGCCATCTATATAAGTTTTCGTTATATGCAGTTGCCATTGTTAATTCATAATTCCTTTCCCATAATTGTTGCCATCTAATTCTATTGTGTAACCAAAATTTTTTGCCCATGTTATCATCTCTTTTACTTCATCTTCTAATCTAATTTGCAATAAGTAATTATACAATTTCTTAATCATTTTTTCATCTGTTCCCATCATTATCTCGTCCAGTTCTGATTTTCCCAAATTAAAACCATATTGTCTAAGATCCGTTTCGTACCTTGATTGTATTTGTAATCGCGTATACCAGTCTATCTCAATCCCTTGTTTTTCTAGTTCTTGTTTCTGTTTTAATTCTCCCTTCTCTGTTAAAATGTCCTTATATCTCACAATATTTTCCATGTTAATCATATTTGGATGTATCAATGCTTCTATTGTTGAAAGCCATATTTGTATTTGGTAATATTGAAGTATTTTCATATAATGTTTTTCTTTCACTCTCTCACATACTGTTAACAAGCCATTCCTTACACAATGTCTCTGGAAGTATCCATGTATCCTATTTTTCCCGTACCATAGAAAAGTGTGCCAACCTAATTGCAAATCATGTCCTTCCAAAGTCAATAATCTTGTATTTCTCAATAAAATCCATTCTTTAACCCAAGTTAACATCACCGCTTGGTGATAGAGTTCCCAGTTTGGTAAGCCAAATCCTCCTCTGATTCTAGAATCTTGAAGCAGTTTAAGATTAATTCTTGCTTTTTTTCCTTGCCATATATATTTCCACATCATTTTATTCAAATTTTCAAAATATTTTTTCTCCAACTTTATCGGAATAATTTGAAAGAGAAACAAAATTCTTGGTAATACTGTATATTCATCTTAATTACCGCTATTCTTCCCATTAGTGATAATTACAAATTTTTCCATTTTTCCAAATCTATCTCTATTTGATTTCTCAACAGTAATTGTCTTCCTTCCTTGAAGTTAATTGGATGCCCAAATATTTCACTTTCTTCACTACTTGAATATCTAACTTCTCCATTAGTTGCTTTTGTTTTTCTCTCCTATTTTTAACTATAATTTTTGTCTTATCTTTATTAATTTTCAGTCCCACTACTTCTCCATATTCCTCTATTTGCTCAATTAACTTTGGACCCGTTTCTGTTGGTTCTTCCATAATGAATACTAGATCATCCGCAAATGCTTGTAGTTTATATTCTTCTTTTTTGATTTTCATTCCTTTTATTTCTTTATCTTGTCTTATTTTTCTATTTAAGATTTCTAGAGTCAAAATAAATAACGGAGATAGCGGACATCCTTGTCTGGTTCCTTTTCTAATGTCCACTTTTTCTGTCATTTCACCATTTACCATTACCTTTGTCGATTGATCTTTATATATAGTTTTAATCATATTAATAAACCTATCCCCAAAGTCCATCTTTGTTAGTTGTGTGGTCATAAATTGCCAATTCACAATGAGATTGATGAAGCTTTTAGGGTATAATTATATGCAATGAGGAATAAATTACCAAGAGAAGTACATGTAAGATTTACAAAGAAGGCAGTGAAAACAGAGATATCACAAGCAGCAAGAATTACAGCACTGAAACATAAAGAGATAAAGAACTTCTGGTATTAAGACAAATACCTAGAAGAGTTAGGGATCTGAGGAGAGAATATCAGTTCTTAACAAATTTTTTAATATCCAAAGGAGTGAGTTTCAGATGGCTAATACCTGAAGGAATCTTGTTGACATGGCAAGAACAAAGACATAGACTTGATTCTATTGAAAAAGCAAAATTATTCTACCAACAATTTTGTGGACCATTAGAAGAGACGTTGTACGTACTGAATGTTCCTTCTCGATATGCTGCAGGTGAGTCCAAGCATTGGGTTCAACTCTTTCTGATTGGCCTGATACTGAGTTGCAAAATCTTTGGCCACGCCTCCTCCTTCCGGCTGAGCCTCAGTTTTTTCAATGAACCTCGGATCTGGAGAAGACGTAGTCCAAGTGAAGAACAACCACTCCTGGATCCCGGACCAAGTCAAACCAGGGTGGGATTGAACTCACCTGCAGCGCACCGAGAAGGAACATTCAGTAAGTACAACATCTCTTCTCCTGTACGCTGCTTGGTGAGTCCAAGCATTGGGATATACCCAAGCTAAATCGATGTTGGGCGGTAGAACAGTCCTGGGTCCCCTCGGCTGGCAGGACGCGCTGTAACACTCGTCTCCCGAATGCTGCCTCTGCAGAAGCAAAAACGTCCAACTTGTAATTTCTCACGAAGGGAGAAGGCGAAGATCACGTGGCTGCCCTGCAAATTTCCAGGATCAAAGCTTGAGTGGCCCAAGCTGCCGTAGTGGCCACATTACTGGTGGAGTGTGCGGTGATGCGGCGTGCAGTGGGCCGAGCTTGATGCTCATAGGCCAATGCAATACAAGTTTTAAGCCAATGTCCAATGGTGGAAGGTGATACTTTCTTACCCAGTGACCTGGGCTGGAATGAGACAAACAAGGCTTCTGAGCATCTGAAGGAAGCAGTCCATTTAATGTATTTCCACAGAGCCCTGCAAACATCTAAAGTATGCCAGCGCTTCTCCCGTGGA
Organism: Arizona elegans; assembly: GCA_022577455.1. NCBI lineage: Eukaryota > Metazoa > Chordata > Lepidosauria > Squamata > Colubridae > Arizona > Arizona elegans. Next base: position 7,425,413 of record JAKOOJ010000019.1, on the reverse strand, counting down.
TGCCTGGGATTCGGGCAGAAGTGCAGCAGAATAACTTCCTGCACTCGGTGAAACCATGTATTGACTTTTGGGACAAAAGTCGGGTCCAAACGGAGGATGACTCTATCCATATGGAAAATACACAAGTCTGGACGCACCGAAAGAGCTGCCAGCTCTGAAATCCTGCGTGCTGATGTAATCGCAACGAGGAAGGCAACTTTAAATGTGAAAAGTCTGAAGCTGGCAGATCTCAAGGGCTCGAATGGAGGTAACGTCAGTGCCTGCAACACAAGCGACAAGTCCCAGGTCGGATATCTGTGGACAGTTGGGGGTAAAAGGTTGGATACACCTCTCAGAAAAGTATGTATCCTCGGGTGTTGTGAAAGAGGTACTGTACCATCACCTGGCAGAATGGTGGCCAAGGCCGCAACCTGACTGCGAAGAGTGTTGGTCAACAATCCCTTATCCAGACCAAGCTGCAAAAAGTCCAATACCTGTGGAACTGCCGCTGATGTGGGAATTATCTTCGCCTTGGCACACCAGTGACAAAAGGAAGTCCAAGTGGCCTCATATATTCTGTTTGTAGAGGCTTTGCGGGAGGCCAGCATCGTAGAAATCACCTTGCTTGAAAATTGGTCTCTCCTGAGGATTTCCCGTTCAAGAGCCAAACGGCCAACTGCAGCCATTGAGGGTCCGGGTGCTGAAGGGCCCCTTGGCTGAGGGATACCTCGCTCGGTGGCAGTCACCAGGGACGACCCCTAGACAGTGACATCAGATCCGCAAACCACGCCCTTTGTGGCCAGTGAGGTGCCACCAGTAATACTGCTCCTTCCTCCAAAATCCTCCTGATGACCCATGGTATTAGGGGTATCGTAGGAAACGCATACAGTAGCCCGGCTGGCCATGGGCAACGAAGAGTGTTTACCCCCTCAGCTGTTGGTGTCTGGAATCATGAAAAAAATCTCGGAAGTTGAGTGTTGTGAGGGCTGGCAAACAAGTCCAGAATCGGTATCCCGAAGCGGTCTGTAATCTGGCAAAACAGGTCTGGGTGGAGCATCCATTCGGACTGGTCGATAGTTGTTCGGCTCAACCAGTCCACTTGGGTGTTGGAGATGCCAGAGATGTGTTCCACCTTCAATGACAACAGATGTTTCTCCACCCAATGGCATAACTCCTTGGCCTTGTGCATCAGGATCCTGGAGCGAGATCCTCCTTGCCTGTTGACATGCGCTTTGGCCGTCACATTGTCTGTCAAGAGAAGAACGTGCTGTTTGTATAAGTCCAATTGAAAGTGACGAAGCGCGAGATGAGCCGCTCTCAGTTCCAGCCAGTTGATGTCATTGCGTAAATCTTGCTGAGACCATCGGCCTTGGGCCAATTTGGAATTCAGGTGCGCTCCCCAGCCGAATAAGCTGGCGTCCGATGTCAGCACCTGTCTGGGAGGATCTTGAAACAGACACCCCTCCTTCATGGCCGCCAACGTCCACCAGGATAGAGAGTGAAGAACCTGCCTGGGTACTCTGATTTTGGCCGTTGAATTGCTCTGACCTGCCCTCTGGCTGGGTAGAAGGAGCCACTGTAGAGCCTGTGAATGTAACCGAGCCCAAGGGACTATAGCTAGGCAGGATATCATCTTCCCTAATAGGTGGGAGAGTAGTAGCAAGGGAACTAAGTCTAGGGACCTGACCTGTCCTACCATGTCCCTTACGCTGTCTCTTCTCTCCTGGGACAGGAAGACCTGAGATAATCGAGTGTCTATCACCGCTCGTAGGTGAGTTAATCTGGTAGACGGTGTCAATTGGCTCTTTTCCCAATTCACAGAAAAACCATGAGCCTGGAGAGTTTGGATCGTGAAGTGAAGGTCCTGTTCTGCCTGCTCTAGGGACGACGACTGTATTAATATGTCATCGAGATAACACTGCAGACGAATGGGCCTTGCCCGCAGACGTGCTACTATTACATCCAGCAGCTTGGTAGAGGTCCGCGGGGCCAAAGAAAGGCCAAAGGGCAGAGCTTTGTATTGCCAAAGCTGGCCGGCATAAGCAAATCTGAGGAATCTGCGGTGGGACAGCCTGTTGGGGACATGGAGGTATGCCTCCTTCAGATCGATTGATGTCAAAAAATCCCCCTGCCAAATGCAACCCAGGATAGTGAGAAGAGATTGTATTTTGAACCTGTGGTACTTTATGTGTACATTTAGGTCTTTCAGGTTCAATATGGCTCTCTGGCTGCCCGAACTCTTGGGAACCCCAAGGGCACCGGCTCTATTGCCTCGATGTCTAGTAGATGTTGACTCTCTGCCCTCATAGCCTTCGTGGCAGGGTCTCTGGGAACGGGACATTGTACAAATCTCCAAGGTGGTTTGGAACAAAATTCTAGGGTCAGTCCGAGCCTGATCATTTGAATCGCCCAGGCATCGGTTGTGGACTCTCCACTGGCTGGCAAACAATCTTAACCTGCCACCAATGGGGATCTGTGACTGAGAGTCATTTTGAGCAGCTGTAAGGCTGGTTACTGACTCCTCTAAAGGGTCTTCTGGACTGCGGTTGGCGAGACCTGTCTCTAAAGGCTGGTCTATCCTGAGCCCTGTCACCACCTTGTGAATATTGCCTGTGGTACTGTGAGGCGGTTAATCCCGCCTCAGAGCCACGAAAGGGTTGCCTCCAATAGAAAGGGGAGAATCTTCTGTCTGTTCGCTTGTAAGTGTGAGGGAGGACCTTACGATTATCCTTCCCTTCTACTAGGATTGGATCTAACACATCCCCAAACAACTGGTGACCCTTAAAGAGAGGAGCAGCTGAACGCCATTTTGACTTCGTGTCACCTTGCCACTGTCTTAGCCATAACAATCTCCTGAAGGCAACATTGGAAGCCAAGGCTCTAGATGCGAATTTGGCTGCATTTAAGGTCGCATCAGCTGAGTACTCAGTTGCAGCGATCAATTTGCTAATATCTTGCTGCAGCCGGGTGTCCTCAGGAGAGGCCCTGGCCTGCATCTGTTTTAACCACAAGAGGGAAGTCCTGGAGAAAAAGGAAGCGGCTGTGGCAGATCTTATGGCCCAAGCAGCTGCCTGATGAGTCTTGCGGGCTGATAACTTCACCTTTCTATCCTCAGCCTTCAATCCCTCAGCAGTATCTGAAGGGAGAATGGCAGCGGAAGCTAGGGTGGCAAGGGGAGCATCTACGGCTGGCACCTGAAGTAGCTCCTCAAACTCCTGTTCCGCAGTTTACATACGCTTATCCATGCCACTAGGGGCTGGAATAGCAGCAGGTTGATCCCATTGCCTCTGCACCACATCTACAAAGAACTTAGGAGATGGAATGACCTCTTGTGCTGTAACCTGCTCTTTAAAGAGACTGGCACAGGGATCTGAAGAACTCCCCACTCTGCCCATATTGGCAGTAGTCTTGGCCTTAAGCAATAAGGTCTTAAACAGGGTGGGACGGAAGAGGCCTGAATGGCCTGGTCTATCTGAAGAAACTCCTTCCTCCTCAGAAAGCTCAAAATCCCCCAATTCTTCCTCTTTTCCAGAGAAGCCTCGCTGTGAACAGATGGGAATGGAGAGTGTTGATCCTAATAATAACTTCTATCATAACGCTGAGGCTGGACCCCTGTCCTAGCAGGAGCTGACTGTGAGGGCCCCAACAACCCACTCCGGTTGAGTGCATCACCAATACCTTGAGCAATAGTCTGTGCAATGGCACTGCACAATTCAGCAGACAGAATTTGCTCAGAACTGCCCTGAGGACGGATTCCAGATGCAGTGGGTGTAAACATCGCAGATGAGAGGGGGAGACCTGGGGCCAGACCTTGGCACTACTCCTGAAGTAGAAGGTAAAGGTTCCTGATCACTTCCTCCCTGTGGGAGAATATCCTGAGACTGCTGTGATTCAGTAATCAAAGTGGGAGACCAATTCATCTGATCTTCCTGCACTGGCACTGGCAGAGAAGGAGCTAGTGTGAGGCTAGATATATTAGCACTACCAGAACTCCTTGGGGCACTGGCAGCTTCTGCCTTTTGAGCCCTAGCAAAATGCTTTTCCAATGCCTTTTGCCTTCTCTCAGCATCTTTATCAGAAGCAGAAGAAGAGGATTTAGACTGCCTAGGCTTAGATCTGGTGGCAGGACCTTTGTCTTTATCTCCAGATCTAGCCCTCTTAGGGTCAGAACACCCAGGGGATGAATCAGCATAATCACTATTATCTGAATCCCAATTGTTAGGCATAGCTGGGAATCCTTAATGAAGGCTTGGTAAATCCCAGAATAAATCAAATTCCAAAGTGGATGCTATCATGCAATAACCGCTTATATACTCACTGTGCAGTTCAGGTTTTAATAAGGAAGCGCCAAAACGGCTTGTAAGTGCAAGGCCAGCAATTAAAACGGCGGCAGGGGCAGAAAGGGTGCGAAAACCGGCAAAACGGCTACAAACGCCTGCCCAATGAGTGTGAAGACCAGCAACACAGTCCACAAGCGTTTTCCAGGTGCCTTCCAAGCTCCTAACCGAAACCTCAGTCTTTGGAAGAATCACAATTGCTGCAGCACTTCTCCCGGAGCTCTCTCTCTCTCTCTCTCCCAGCAGCAAGCAGCAAAGCAATAAGAGCCGCCTCCCACAAAATGGCAGCTATCGGCTCCAATCTCTGCGTGGCTTCCAAACCTCTCTCTGCCGAAATCAGAAAGCAGCCACGCTCTCCGAGCGATTTATGAGGATTCCAGCTGTTTCCAGCTGCCGCGCTGCCTCTGGGTCGTCTGGTAAGCCAGAAGTCGACCTCACGGCAATGGCACCCGCTGCGTTATCACAGCTCCAATCTAAGCTGTATACAATAGCTGCTCGCTCAGTCACACCACTCTCTTAAAGAGACAAAACCTTTTTTAAAAAAATATTCCAATTAATTCTAATTATTAATTTATTGGGAGCAACTCGGAATATGTCTATCTAGGCCAACTGAGTTGAAAAAACTGAGGCTCGGACAGAAGGAGGAGGCGTGGCCAAAGATTTTGCAACTCAGTATCAAGCCAATCAGAAGGAGTTGAACCCAATGCTTGAACTCACCAAGCAGCGCACAGGAGATGATGATTTAGGAGCAGTAGGAGAGACAAAGCAGAAAGATGAAGAGAAAAACGAAGATGAAAAAGCAAAAAAAAGAAAGAGCGTTAAGAGAAGGGGCAAGTTCCAAGGATCCAATGGAATAAAGAGAGACAAGGGCAATGAAGTTAAAAACTAGTAACAAGTAAACCATGGAAGAAGAAATTAAAGCAATATCACTAAATGTAAATGGACTGAATGTGGCGATAAAAAGAAATAGAACTTTAACCAAATTAAATAGTTTGAAGATGGACATTATATTTCTACAAGAAGTACATATTAGAAAACAACATTTAAAATTACTACAATAACCAAAGTTAGGAGTTTTATTTACATCACTGATACAAACAAAGTAAAAGAGGAGTGGTGTTGTATATTAAAGAAAAATTAGAACCTAAATTACTTTTTGAAGATGAAGAAGGCAGGATTCTGATGGTGGAAATAAAAATGAACTTTAAACAAATACTTTTGATAGCAGTATATGCCCCAAATGAAAAGCAAGAAGAATTTTATTGGAGATTACACAGGAAAATTTTAGAACTGGACTATGAATATGTATCTATAATGGGTGATTTCAATGCTGTAATAGATGTAGACTTGGATTATAAAACAGTGAAGACAAATAAAAAAATCCAGAAGAACACTGCCGAAATCTTTTTTTATGAAGGTATTTGGAGACAAAAACATTTGAAAGAGAACCAATATACCTTCTATTCAAATAGACATTTATCGTGGTCAAGGATAGATATGATATGGATGTCAACAGAACTTACAGATAATATACAAGAAGTAAATATTGGTTCAAATATTTGGGCGGACCATAACCCAATGACAATAATATGGAAAGGACAAAAGAAAAAGACACGATGGACTTTGAACGCAACAATATTAAATGAAAAGGTCTTTCAGCAGTTTATGGAAAAAGAACTGGAATTTTTCTTTAAAATAAATAAAAAAGAGGACACATCATTCCAGAATGTATGGGATACGATGAAAGCTTATATTAAAGGTCTGACAATAACATATTTGGGGGAAAAGAATAAAAAGAAAAGGCAAAAACTGATAAGATTGGAAGAGGATTATAAGAATTTAGAGGAAGAATTCAAAAAAGATATTCAAAATAAAAAAATCAAGAAGTTGATGGAACTGAAAAAACATGAAATAAATTTAAATGAACAGGAATCATTAGCAAATAAACTAAGAGCATCTAAACAGAACTTTTTTGAAAATGCAAACAATGTCGAGTGTCAAAAGCCCCTCGACAACACATCACCTTGATGGATGGTATTGAAGACCATGAAGGGGATCCGGAGAATACTGAAGGATTCCAGCAACAAAACACTGTGGAGGGGGGTGTTGCGTTAGGACACCATGTACACTAATAGTGGGTGATGGACGGAAGGCAAGAAGAGGGAGGTTGGAATGGGAACGTAAATCAGCTGCTGAAGAGATAATGAAGAGGGGGAGTGGAATGGGAACGTAAATCAGCTGCTGAAGAGATAATAGTATGGAGGGGAATGACGTCCTATGTCTGTGACGAGCATGAACGGAACAAACGGCAGCTTTGATTGTGACACCTGTGAGAAATCATTGCCTGCTTAATGATAGTTAACTGTATCCACGCCCTATAAAACAGTACGGGCAGAGAGCTAGGGCGTCTCTGACTTTGTTTTGCTTAGCAGCTCAATCTCTACTGTACGCTGCTGTGTTGCCTCCATTAAACCGGGTTTTGGAACGAATCCTCCTTTTCGTGTGTGCATGTTCGTTTGCGCCCGATGAAGCACTGGCAGCTCCAGAGGGGCTGAGAAACAAACCATTTTCTTTTTCCTTCTTCATTTTATATGCCAACCATCTTCCTGGCTTATTCGTATTTTCAAAGAAATTTTGCTTTGTTGGTTTTATTTTATTTGCCAGTTCTTCATTTTCTATTAAATTCAATTTATGTTTTTGCAAGTCCATCAAATTTTCATTTTTTTTGTCCTGTGGATTGTTTTGTAGATCTTTCTCTAATTTCTTATACTCCTCCTCCAACTTCTTTTGAGTTTGTCTATTATGTTTGTTCCTTTTTCCTATGTATGTCATTGCCAATCCTCTTCTGTTTTCTTTAAAGAAAAGGGTCAGTTCTTTTTCCATATATTGTAAAAAATCCTCTTCATTTAATAAATTTTGATTTAGTGTCCATCTCATTCTTTTTCTCTGCCCTTTCCATGTCATCGTTATTAGATTGTGGTCTGCCCATGTATTTGCTTCTATATCAATCTTGTCTATCTTAGATATTAAGTCTGTTGACATCCACATCATATCTATTCTTGACCACGACATGTGCTTATTTGAGTAGAATGAATACTGCTTCTCCTTTAAATTTCTTTTTCTCCATGCATCTTGTAAACTTAATTCCTCTGTCATTATATGGAATGCTTTAGTGAGCGTCTTTCTTAATTTTTTGTTCACTTTTGTCGATTTATAGTCTAACTCATTATTAACAATCACATTGAAATCTCCTGTTTTTTAAAAAAAATATTTTTTAAAAAAACTAAATTACTATGTCCTTAAATTCATTTGTCAAAACAAAAAACCCAGAATCAAACTTAAAATGCTTCAAGAGCTTAAAGAAAGAGGAGGATTTGGTGTTCCAAAATGGGAATACTACTATCAGGCCGCAAATTTAGTCTGGATCAGGGATTGGATATTGTTGAGAAGAAGGAGGTTGTTGATCCTGGAAGGTGAGGGGCTACATCAAGGTTGGCATTATTTTCTTTGGCAAAACAAAATCCCAAAGCACAGGTGCCTTGCAGGACATTATGTGAGGAATATTCTAATTGAGTCCTGGAGGAAAATTAAGGGCAAATTTTACTTTTCAATCCCCGCTTGGCTGGTCCCACTCGAAGCTATAACGTATAGGCCTCTATATAACAAAGAAAATCACCTCTCTTACCAGGAACTTTTGGACCCCCATGGTAGTCTGAAATCAAGAAATGAGTTGGAGTTGCAGGGAAAACAACTGGATTGGTGGCCTTATGCCCAAATTTGCTCGAAATTTAAAAAAGATAGGGAACAAGATGGTATTAATTTGAATCAGCATGATCTGGACAATATCATTCTAGGAAAAGAGGACAAAATGTTATCAAGGATATATAAACTTTTTATAGACTATTGGATAGGGGATGAAATAGTTAAAGACTCTATGGTTGCCTGGGGGAGAAATATTGGCTATCCAATTGATATGACAAAATGGGAAGAAATCTGGCTTAAACATATGAAATTCCTGTGGGCAACATCATACAAAGAAAATGTGTACAAGATGCTGTATAGATGGCACCTTCCACCTGCTCGTCTTTCTAAAATGTATTCAAATCTCTCACCAAACTGTTGGAAGTGTGGGGAGATTGGCACCTATTTCCACATGTGGTGGACCTGTTCCAGGACGACTGAATTCTGGAAAATCATACAGGCATGGATCATGGAAATCACAGGTTATAACCTAATTCTGAAACCAGAGTACTATCTACTGAACATTAGGCCAGACAACATAGGCACAAATATATGGTGTCTGTGTGTTTTTATCACCATGTCAGCAAGAATATGTTTCACCCAACATTGGAAGGGGAAAGACCTGCCGGCTGAAGACTTGATTTTGGAGAAAATTTTGGATTATGCGGAAGCCGACAGACTGACTAAAGCATTGAGAGATCAAAAGGACTCCGTATATTTACAATGTTGGGACAAATGGTATGTTTGGTTGAACAACAGACGCCCAAAAAGTCAAATATAACCAGGATTATGTTTAATATTTGTTAAATCTGACTGAAGTCTACATACCGTAGAAAGTGTAAATATCATGTAAAGTTCCTGTCGCGATCATTTGTTTGACTATTTCTTTTTCTTGATGTATTTTTTAAATAAATAAATAAATAAATAAAAGAAATCTCCTGTTATACAAATATCTTCATATTCATATTCTAGTATTTTCCTGTGTAATTTTGCATAAAATTCCTCTTGGTTTTCATTTGGAGCATATATCCCCACTAATAATATTTTTTTGTGGTTCATTACTATTTCTACCATTAATATTCTTCCTTCCTCATCTTCAAATATTTGTTTAGATTGAATTATTTTTTTAATATAAAATGCTACTCCTCTTTTGCTTTGACAAGCCAATGTTGTATATAATGTTCCCAATTTTGTTTGCTCCAAAAGTTTTTTATGTTGTTTTCTAATATGAACTTCTTGTAAGCATATAATTTCTAGTTTTAACTTAATAATCTTTAAATTATATTCAATCCCATTTTCTTCTTCCAGAATAAAAAACAAATCTCAAATCCTCAAAAAGTCATTCATTTTACAAAGAAGCCACTTTGCCCAATCTGCTTTCTAGTTTTTAAAACAATTTCCCAGCTTTGCCAATTTTGTTTTCATTAATGGCATCTGCTTTTTCACCGCTGTTACTAGAAGTGGGGAGTTAGCCTTATTCCGCTCCCTCCCCTCTCCTCTTTTGCCGTTTTCGTTATAAAGTTTTTTAAAGTCAGGGAGTGAGTTAAAAAAAGGAATCTTGTTTCCAAGACCACGGTTCTCATCCAGATGATTCACTTTGCTTTTTTCTTCTCTTTCTCTTGTGTGGCCACCCCAGTTTGTGACAGCTCCTAATGGCTGTCTTCCCAGTTGCCAGGTCGGAGGCTATTTTCTGGTGCTTCAGGGAACTTGCGACTTCCCTGTTCACGCCAGCCCATGCCTCCGTTCTTCACAGTCCCTACAAGACTATGATTCCTTGGGACCCCCTAGATCAGCTGGGATATCGGCGCATCTTCGGAGCCCCGAAGTCCACTGTATCGCCAGGTTGTTGGCCACGCCTCCCCTCCAGATAATGACTTAAAATTATTGCAACAAATTCAAAAAGACTTAGAGAGTTGGGTGAAATTACAAATATCATTGATTGGAAGAATTGCTACTATAAAGATGAACATCCTACCAAAAACCCTATATTTATTTCAAACGGTACCCATAAAATTAGGGAAAAACTTTTTTTTGAAAACTGAATAAAATAATTCTTACATTTATATGGTTGGGGAAAAAGCCCAGAATTAAACTAAAACTTCTACAAGATTCTAGAATTAAAGGTGGCTTTGGCCTTCCGGATTGGGAACTCTACTATCAGGCGGCAGTAATATCATGGCTCAAAGAGTGGATAAATTTAAAAAATGGAAGAATACTAATGATTGAGGGACATGATTTACAGAGGGGTTGGCACGCCTTTATCTGGGAAGGAAAGAACAAAGCCCACAAGTACTTCCAGAGACATCAGATGAGAGAAGCCCTGTTAGAAATCTAGTTTAAAATTAAAAGGAATTTTTATACAAAAGTTCCCAGATGGGTATCAAAGATGGAAGCCTTGGTTTACCCCAGTTTAATTGACTTAAACAAAATAGTAACCTATAAAGAGTTGTTAGATGGACAAGGGAATTTGAAATCTAAACAAAAATTATTAGAACAAGGAATTAAAATAGATTGGTGGCCTTATCTACAGATACAAACAAGATACAAAAAAGATTTAGAACTATATGGATTCCAAAATGAACAAGAAATGGATAAAATATTAACAGGGACTGATGAGAAAATAATTACCAAAACGTTTAATTGTCTTCTCAAATTTAAAATGGAGGAGTTAACGGTGAAAGAAACAATGATAATTTGGGCGAAAAAATTTGGATATCATATAGAATTATAGCATTGGGAAAAAGTATGGGGAACAAATTATAAAATGACGTTGTCAGCCGCCTATAAAGAGAACATCTATAAAATGTTTTATAGGTGGCATTTACCCCCGGTGAGATTGGCTAAGATGTTTCCAAACAACCCACCACACTGTTGGAAATGTAACCATCAACAAGGGACATACTACCACATGTGGTGGACATGTCCCAAAGCCAGAGACTACTGGTTAAAAATTAAAAAGTGGTTGGAGGAAATGACTGAGCAAAAAATTGACATGAAACCAGAACTATTTCTTTTGGGGATTATAAAAGAAAAAAATGAGTAAAGATATTCAATACCTCATGCTCCACATAATCACCACCGCCAGAATTTCATTTGCCCAAAATTGGAAACAACAACATGCTCCATCATACACGATTATAAAAAAGGTGCTAGAGTGTGCAGAATCAGATAAGTTAACGATGGAACTCAAAGACAGAGAGGAAATGATTTATTACGAAACATGGAACAGGTGGTATAATTGGATGGAAAAGAAATCTAAAATCAATGTATAGTGACTGTTAAGAGAAGATGTTATAGTGGAAAATGCAATATTTAATGTGTAGTAGGTATGTATATAATGTAGCGATTATATGAATAAGTATGTAACAAACAAAATGCATATGTATACAATTGGCCGAAGGATAAAATGGATATTACTAAAGATGCCAGTATTGGAAAGCTGTAAAAGTGTAACTAAGATTTTAAAGATCTAAATGTTGAATAAAAATACATTTTAAAAAAAGAAAAGAAAAAAAAAAAGGAAAAAAATGGATAAGTAAATTGCAAGGCAAAGATGGAATCTTATGTTACCAAATTGAGGGAAAAAAGAATATCATTAAGGACTTTTATAGGAAACTATATGGTGACGATAAACAACACTCAGAAGAAAAAATATTACAATAGCTGGAAAAATCTAACTTGCCTAAGGTTCCAGAAGCAACGATATCTATGTTGAATGAGAGGATAACAATGACAGAACTAGCAGAGGCTATTAAAAAACAAAAAAATAACAAAGCACCTGGCCCAGACGGGTTGCCGGCAGAAATATATAAAGAACTACAAGACACCTTGGGTCAACCATTATTAGAGGTATATAATGCAGTCTTAGTCAAAGCAAAGATACCACCATCTTTGTTGTTAGTTGCAAAGTCATGTCCGACCCATCGTGACCCCATGGACAACGTTCCTCCAGGCTTTCCTGTCCTCTACCATCCTCTGGAGTCCATTTAAACTCACACCTACTGCTTCAGTGACTCCATCCAGCCACCTCATTCTCTGTCATCCCCGTCTTCTTTTGCCCTCAATCTTTCCCAGCATTAGGCTCTTCTCCAGTGAGTCTTTCCTTCTCATTAGGTGGCCAAAGTATTTGAGTTTCATCTTCAGGACCTGGCTTTCAAAAGAGCAGTCAGGGTTGATCTCCTCTAGGACTGACCGGTTTGATCGCCTTGCAGTCCAACGGACTCGCAGAAGTCTTTTCCAGCACCATAGTTCAAAGGCCTCAATTCTTTGGCGCTCAGCCTTTCTTCTTTTTAATTTTTTAAATTTTCCATTTTTCCAATTTACATAACAATAAGCATTTTTAACAGTACTGTGTCATGTGTCTCTTACAGTTAACTACATTTATTTCTATACATTTTTGTTTCTCTTTTCTAACCACTTATACCACTTATCCCAAACCTCATAAAATTCTGTTTCTTCCTTGACTTTTATTTCTAACGTGAGCTTATACATCTCGGCACATTCTAATATCTTATGAATAATCCTCTCATTGGCTGGTATATTTTCAAGTTTCCAACATTGGGCATACACAATTCGTGCTGCTGTTACTATATGTAAAATGATATGTTGGAGTTGCTTCTTTATCCTTTGATTAATTATTCCTAATAAAATAATTCAAGTTTAAATTCAATTTGTTCTCCTGTTATCTCCTGTAACCATCTCCTTATCTGTTCCCAATATTTCTTTGCTTTGGGGCATTGCCACCACATGTGATAAAATGTTCCGTCCTTATATTTACACTTCCAGCAGCCCGGTTTCATATTTGTGTACATTTTAGCCAATCTCGCCAGTGTTAAATGCCACCTGTAAAACATTTTGTACTGATTTTCTTTATATGCGGTCGACAATGTTAATTTACAGTTTTTGTTCCATAATTTTTCCCATTCCTCTAAATTTATGTTACGGCCTACATTTTGTGCCCATGCTATCATTGGAACTTTCACTATTTCTTCTTCCATTTCTACCTCTAATAGATATTTATATATTTTTGTTATAAATTTTTCTTCCTTGCCTGTCAATATTCTATCCAATTGTTGTGGTACCCCTTGAATTTCATATTCTTCCATACCTTTTCTATATTTTGACTGTGTCTGTAGATATGGCCACCAGTCTATAATTATACCCTGTTCTTTTAATTCTTCATTTGATTTAAGCTTCCCCTAGCTTGCTAATAGTTCTTTATATCTTATCATCTTTTTTTTATCTAAAGTGTTCGGATAAATCGTTGCCTCCATTGGTGAAACCCAGTTTGGCAATTTCATATTATGTTTCCTTTTAACCTTTCCCCATGTCCATATCAATGCTTCTCTTATTTGATGTCGGTAAAAATATGAGTGTGCCTTATGACATTTATCCCATAGGAAGGCATGCCAACCTGCCTGTAGGTCATGTCCTTTAATCGTTAAAACCCTTTTATTGTCTAAGTTTATCCCGTCTCTGATCCATAATAGCCCCGCAACTTGATAATAAAGTTATCTTGTAGCATTTTCTTACCCAGCCAAATAAATTTTTTAATTATTTTATTTAATTCCTCAAAGAATCTCCTTTCCAATTTTATAGGGACTGTCTGGAATAGATATAATAATTTTGGCAATATATTCATTTTAATCACTGCTATCCTTCCTAGTAGCGATAACTGTAATTTTCCCCAAATCTCTAAATCTTTTTTCATTTGTTGTATCAGTTTTTTATAATTATCAACTTTTATTGAAGAACACCTTACAGTGAGCCAAATTCCTAAATATTTAATCTTTTTTTCAATTTGCAATCCCAAATCTTTTTCTAATTCTTTCTTTTCTTTTTCAGTTAAATTTTTACTAACATTTTAGTCTTTTCTCTATTAATTTTCAGTCCTGCCACTGTCCCAAATTTTTCTATTTCATTCATTAAGGTGTTTCCTGTCTCTAGCGGCTCTTCTACGAAGAACACTAGGTCATCTGCAAATGCCTGTGTCTTATATTCTTTTTTTACCTTTAGTCCTTTTATCTCTCCATTGTATCTAATTTGGGTTAGCAGCACTTCTAATATCAAGATGAAAAGCAGAGGTGACATTGAGCATCCCTGTCTTACTTCTTTATTTATTTTGAATTCCTCTGTGTTATTCCCATTAATGATCACTCTAGTTTTTTGTGTCGTGTATATCGCCTTTATTGTTTTCTCGAACTTCCCTCCAAATCTCATATCTTTGATCTGTTGGAACAAAAACTGCCAATTAAGATTATCAAATGCTTTCTGGGCGTCTCAAAATATTAGTGCCACCTGTTTTTCAGGATGTGCTTCATAGTACTCTAAGACATTTAACACCGTTCTTATATTGTTCCTAATTTGCCTTGTAGGTAGAAAACCATTTTGGTCCAAATGTATTATTTAATATTAATTTCAACCTTTCCACAATTATAGTAGTAAAAAATTTGTAATCTGTGTTCAACAGAAAGATTGGCCTGTAATTTATTTTTTTTTTGTTTGTGGTCTGTACCTTCTTTTAGAATAAGGCAGAGGTCGGTTTCAGCAGGTTCTGACCAGTTCTGGAGAACCAGTAACGGAAATTTTGAGTAGTTTTGAGTAGAAGAACCATTTTCCCTTTAATTTTTTCATCCTGGGGCTCCCTTTGTAATTTAGATTCTAATTTTTTAATCTCCTCCTGCAGTGTATTTTGCATTTGCTTTTTCTCATTTTTTTTATTTATTTTTTTTGCTATATAAGCTATTGCTATACCCCTTAGGTACGCTTTAGTCGTATCCCATATAATTTGTAATGATGTTGGTTGTTTTGTATTTTCTGTAACAAATAATTCCATTTCTTTTTTAATCTTTAAAATAAATTCTTTTTCCTTTAAAATTTGGGGATTCAGTGTCCACCTTCTCCTAACTTTTTTCTGTCCTTTCCAAATTATTTTTAAGAGGTTGTGGTCAGCCCACGTATTTGGCATTATTTCTATTGTTTCTATATCCTTTCCTACATCTCCATTCATCCATGCCATATCTAATCAGGACCAGGATTTATGTGGGTTCTAGAAAAAAGTGTATTCCCTTTTTTTATTATTCAGTTCCCTCCACTGATCGAATAAATTGAGTTCATGTACCATATCAAAGAATGACCCTGGTAGTATTTTTCGTTTCTTTTTATTTTTCATACTGCTAACATAGTCCTTTTTTTCGTTCACCACCGCATTGTAGTCTCCTACCATGCAAATATTTCCCTGTTCCATTTCTATAAGTTTTTCGTGTAATTTGCTGTAAAATTCTTTTTGATTCTCATTTGGGGCGTAAATTGTCACCAACAACCATGATTTCTGCCCAATTTGTAGTTCTATCATTAAAACTCTTCCATCTATATCTTGATATTTTAATTTAGCCTTTATTCCCTCCCTGATATATACCGCTATTCCCCTCTGTTTTTGTTCCGCTAATGCTGAGTATAGTGTTCCTAATTTCGGGAATTCCAAACATTTTCTATGCTGCTCTTTTATATGTACCTCTTGTAGACACACTATATCTATACCTTGTTTTGCTAATTTTGTTAGTATTTGTTTTCTTTTAGCAGGGGCATTTAATTTGTTAACATTAATCGATATTAGCCTAATTTCTTCTTCCATTGTTTTACTTATACAGTATATTGGTTTCTGTCTTCTATTGATTCTAACATCTCTTTGTGGTCGTGTTCTCAAACCCGCTCCTTCTCCTTCCCTTTGTCCCTTTTCTTCCTTGCTTTCTATCTCCAGTTCTATTTCTTTTAGCTCCCGTTGCTGGTCTTCCTGACATCTAGATTCTAATTCCTCTTTGCTGCTGGTCTCTTCTTCCACCCCCTCCAGCTGATCATAGAGTTCTTGTGCCTTGTCTAGATTGTCTGTCTTGATCTTTCTCTCCTGCCATGATACCAACATCCCTTCTGGGATTAACCATCTAAATAGTATATTTCTTTTAATCAACTGCGCAGCGAGTCTCTTCTCTGCTCTCTTACTTTCTTCGGCACTTGTTTTAGTGTTTGTATTTCTTTATCATTATAAATCATTGGGTCATCTCTCGTAATCTTATAAATTACTGTATGTCTCTGACTTTCTTTCTTGCAAATCTTATATGAACTTCTCGTGGCAGTCTATTGCACCTAGTGTAGTTTGTGTGAATTCGGTACACGTCGTCGATCTCCAATAATATTTCTTGCCTATCCCTTTGTAACACTACCGCTATCAGCCCTGCCATAATAGTGCCCAAGTCTTCTTCCTTTTCTTCCATTACATTCTGGAATCTTAGATAGAATGCAGCTCTCTCCATTTTCAGGTGGATAATGGATTCTTCGAGTCCCTTGTTCATTGCTTGTTATATGTATAGTAAAATATTTTCAATAAATACAACGTCTATTTATGTTATTCTGATTTTGATTTTGGTTTTCTTTTCGATAGCCAAGTATACCATTTTTCCCAAGATAAACATGTTTGCGTTTGGTCTCTACCTTTCAGTTTTTTTGTCAGTCTATCTGCTTCCGCACAGTCCAAAATCTTCTTTATTATTGCTTCATCTGATGGGGTATTTTTGTCTTTCCAGAACTGAGCATATGTTATTCTCGCTGCAGTAATAATATGTAATATAAGGTACCACAAGTCTTTTTTGATGTTTTCCGGTTTGGAGTCGAGCAAGCATCTCTGGACGCAATTCAAACTCCTGATTTAAAATTTCTTTTAGCCATTCTTTAATTTTCTCCCAAAATTTAACTGATTCTGGACACGTCCACCATTGATGATAATAAGTACCATGTTCAAAACCACATTTCCAACATTCAGCGGAATGACCAGTGAACATTTTTGCCAATCTATCTGGCGGGAGATGCCATCTATATAGCATCTTATAGATATTTTCCTTGTATGTAGTGGAAACTACTAATTTCATATTTCCCCACCAAATCTCTTGCCATTTTTCAAGGTGGATTGGGTAACCAAAATTTTTCCCTCAGGCAATCATCGTGTCCTTTACTACTTCTTCGCCAATCTCTATCCTCATCAACAATTTATAACATTTAGAAATCATACCCTTTTCCTGGCCCATCAAGATTTTATCTAACTCCTGCAGGTCAACATTTATGCCATTTCTATCTCTGTCACTTTTGTATTTTGATTGGACCTGCAGGTAAGTCCACCAATCCAATTGAAATCCCTGGGAATTCAACTCTTGTCTTGACTTTAGCTCTCCTCATACGTTCAGCAAATCCTTATATGTTGATTTTTTCGCAATATTAAATAATTTGGGATATGTCAAAGCTTCTAGAGGTGATATCCAACACGGTATTTTAATATAATATTTTTTACTAATCTTCTCCCAATTCCGAATTAGGATGTTCCTTATATAATGCCGAGTGAACCATTTACTTTGAGGGATGCTATCCCGCCAGAGTGCCATATGCCAACCTTGCTGTAAATCGTGGCCTTCTATCTTAAGAAGACAATTATTACTTAGAGTGATCCATTCTTTGACCCAAACTAATAAGGCGACTGAATAGTAATTCTCCCAACAGAGGGGGCCTTATGCACAACGGACCTGGCATTAACATACACCAGCTGGACTCCTGGGTTTCGCACTCCCATCCCCCCGGAGCACAGGTGGAGCTACGAGGGCCGGAGCGCTGAACCTGCTGCAAGCAGTGGGGGTGTGCCCCACCGGTATCCCTACACCCTCTGCTCCCTCCACTACCACTCCTCCCAACCACCACGGAGATAGAATGACCCTCACCCCACCATACCCCAACCGGCCCCCCTCCCTGCGCCCCCCGCTGCCACCATCAAACAGGCTAGTCCCTTGATCTGTAGGGACCCCCCCCAGGTCCGGTCTTAAAACAACCCACCCACCCCAGAACCCCTTAAAATTTTAGCTAAAAACATGGTTAAAAAGCCCCTCAACCCTCTCTTCGCAACATGCCACCTCTCGGGATTCCAAAACCCGTCATCAAGGTAGGCCCTCGATAGTGTGGAGGGCCAGGCCTGCGAGAGGGGGGAGTCTCGCAATGCAAGGTCGGCTGCCGTATACATCCAATAAGCATGGATGGGAGGTAAAATCTGGCCAGGGGTTCGACAAGTACTGGAGCAAAATAGATCTCAGTGCCGTTAGGCTGGACTCCACTGCCCTCTCACGGCAGTAGGAGGAGTCCCGTGCCATTTCAGCACAATCGGAGGGTAAGTATCCAAGCCACCCTCACACGGTGGCTTGCCCAGCTGGAAATGGTGATGGAAATCAGATGGTCTGTCTCCTCCGATGGTGAGTGGCAGCAGCTCCCTCAGCTCCCGCATAAAAATTGCCCAGTCTCCATCCAGCTGGGGGTTCAGATGAAAAGACAAGCCGGTCCATAGAGGCAGAATGATAATGGTCCCAAGGGAGGGGAGATGTCCAAAGAAAGGGGATAACATGCAGCTAGACACAATCTGGAGGCGGATGGATGTGCAGGCCAAAACCAGGCCATAAACGGGGGGGGGGGGGCACCCGAGGCGACCAGATGATGAGTCCTTGGCCATCCTCCAGCCTCTACAAACCCCCAGAACTTCACAAATCCCACCAGTCATGCCTCCAGCCTCCAGCCTCCAGATCACAGTGGGGGTCTCCGAGTCCCTGCAGTTCCAGATGGTAAATCCAGAGGATAAAGTCAGCCATATCTCCCCCTCCACCATGGTGCTAGGCACCAGCTGCCGCCGCCATTGACCCTCGCCATCGAGCTGCGGCCATTGCCACCACAGCTGCTGTCGTTGACGCCGTCAGCAACCAGGCTCCCCAACATATCCCAGGACCTCCAGAAGCCACCCCAAAGGTGTCCAGGGCCTGGGGGGGACCCACTCTGATACCGCCGCCACCGCACGACCGCCGCCGCTGTCGCTCCGGCCTCCACCGCTGGAAAAAAGCTGCCGCAACCAGGCCGCCGCCGCCATCCTCCCACGGCACCTACAAAGATCGGCTCCGACCCAGCCATGGTGTTCTGGAGGGCGAAAAAGCCCTCAGCAGGCTGGGCAGAGACTCCCCTAGCCAGGGCTGGAGCCAAAGATGATCAAATTGGCTCCCCAAGACCCCGAACGGCCAGAAACCGTCCCATCATTGGACGCGTTTCACATGGACGCCGCCATCTTGGAGCATGCGCAAAAGACACCATTACATCCAGATCCAAAAGATTAAGTTGGTGTTTCAACAATATTATCTGTTCTTTTGCTTCAGTGGCCATTGGGTTATGTTGCAGTTGTTCCTCAGCCTTTGTTAATTTACTTAATATCTCACCCCTATCTTGTTCTTCTCTTTTATGTTTAATAGCCATGTGTTTAATGATAAGACCCCTTATGAAGGCTTTGGCAGCATCCCACACTGTTTGAAGGGGCATTCCTGGTGTCCTATTTTCTTGAAAAAAGAAGGTCACTTCTGTCTTGAATTTTTGCATAAATTCAAATTCTTTCAAAATCTCCGGTCTCATCATCCATCTCTTCCTATTCTTCCCTTTCTTCTTTAAGACAGCTAATACTGGGTTGTGGTCCGCCCAATCATTCGGCATAATCTTAACCTCCATCACTTGAGTGCTTCTTGCGATAACCAAATCATGTCCAGCCTGGACCACGATTTATGTCTGGGAGAGTAATAAGTAAATTGTTCAACTGTCGAATTATGCTCACGCCAAATATCTTTTAGTCCCAATTTGTCCTTCATTTCATTACAGATGGCTGGTAAAATCCTCTATTCTTGTCCTCTATTTTCCCCTTGTGAATTTTTCCCCTTCTTGTAATCCCGTGTCCTATTGATAACTGCATTGAAATCGCCTAAGAGACATACTTGCTCGTATTCCAGATCTCGAATTTTCTGTCGCACTCTCCGAAAGAAAGATCCCTGTCTAGTATTAGGACCGTAAATTCCTATTAATAATACCTTATTCTGTAGTAATTCAACTTCCAATATTAACATTCTTCCTTCCTTATCTGAAAATAATTGTTTCAGCGAGAGATATTCTTTTACATAAATTGCTACTCCTCTCTCTCTCTCCTCTGTAGCCGCTACAAATAATTTCCCTGCTTTTGGACATTTCAATAGGTTCGATTGAGATAGTTTAATATGAGTTTCTTGCAAACATGCTATATCAACTTTAGCTTTAACAATTTTCGATAAGACACATCTTCTCTTTGTCAGAGCATTGAGGCCATTGACATTCACCGTCAATAGTCTCACTCCTCGGTCCATTTTTATCTATTAATCCCTTTAGTTTTTGTTGTCAGGCGAGTCTCTATTCCGTACTCTTCTACTCCTCCTTCCCCCTTCCTCCCATCTCGTTTTCCTTTTCCATGATATACTCGTGCTCCTTCCTCAGTTCTCCAATCATCCTTCTGATCCCTCTGGTCTTCCTTTACTATTTCTTTATCTCTTTCATGTTTGCTAGGTCCAAAAAAGTTTTCACAGAAGTCCTGTGCATCTTGTAAATTCTCAATTTTAACCTTCCGGTCCTGCCATGTCACTAGAAGTCCTTCAGGTAGTAGCCATCTATATGGCGCATTATATTTCCTCAACTGCGAGGTTATGAATTGATAATTCTGTCTCTGTTCCCGCACCCTTCTAGGTATCTGTTTTAAAATTGTAATCTGGCAACCTTTATAGGCAACATTCTGGTCCCTAGCCTTGTGAAGAGTTTCATCCCTAAGTGCCTTTTTAGCAAGCCTCACGTGGACTTCCCTAGGTAAATTGTGGCATCTCGCGTAGTTAGTATAGACGTGATAAGCTTCATCTATATCACAATAGACTTCTTTTCTTTTTCCAACTACTTCCGCTATCACTTCTCCCACAATCTCATCAAGCCATTCCTCTTTCTCTTCCGCCACATTCTGGAGACGTAAGAAAAAGGCAGATTTCTCCATCTCCAAAAATACCACTTCATCTTCCAGTTTCCCAACCGCTTGTACACATCTCCATTCACACCTCTCCATCTGGGCCTCCAGTTGTTCAGTAGTTTTTTCAACCTCTGTTAAGCAGTCTTCGTGTTTGGTTAAGGTTGATCTCATCTCTCCCAGGGTTTCTTTAACTTGTTTAATCTCTCCTCTTAATTCACTCATTTCGGTCTTCAAATCATCAAAGTTTTTAGATGTCGATTCTTGATTTTTCTCCATTATTTCCTGAATATTCTGAAACATCGTCTGAATTCCTTGCATCGTGACAGGTTTCTCTACTGTTGATAGGCTTTCAGATGACTTTCTTAGCCCTGGAGGAGTTGTAATAGGAGAAGATGCTGCTATTGAGGCTACATGTTTCTTCATCACTTTTGTTGATGTCACTGTAGTAGACATGTTAGCCAAGCAAAGGAGATTTTTCCAAATTATCATACACTAGTATTAAGGGGTCTGTTTAAGATTACACAATCAAATCAGCTTTCCCTCTTATTTAAATCTCCGTTACTATTCAACCTCAATTATTTAACACTTTCCTATAAATCTAAAATCAAAAATCAGTTCAAAATTATCCTATCTATCAACAATTAATTACAATATATTATTTACCAAACACTACTTAGTTCTTAATATAGTCTTAATCTTATAATGTATACAAACTATATAATAAGCAAATTGTCAGGTTTCGATGTCGTCTCAAATAAAATAAATTGCATTTCCAAACAAATAGTCTTGAAGAAATCTTTCATTTTATTAAGTATGACAACCTGTCCCCGATTGTGGCGTAGCCAATACTGACTTCCTGACCCCAAACCTTCCCTTTCCATTCCCCATTTCTCTGCGTCTCATTGGCCCTCTTCCCAAATCACTCTCTCCATATCTACTACTTCAGCTCCCAGGAATGTCCCCCCTCCCATCTCATCTCCTAGGGGATATTATCTTCAGGGAAAATAAGTAGGTGAGAAGTCAAGCGTCCTCTTGCCAGCTGCCCCCTCTTCTCCTTCTTATGTCAGCACTAGAGTAAATGCAGGTTGAAGTGCTGACACAAATTTATAATAAATAACAGATCAAAATGGATAGTTAAATAATCAATCAATTAGTCATCAATTATTGTTCGTAATTAATAAAGATTGGGAGATATAAATTATCTTCAGTTACAATTAATTAACTTGTTACACAATATACTTTACAGTAGGGCAAAAAAAATAGGGATTCAGAAGACTATTAAGTTCAATCGCTATTTCAACTTATCACAGTAAAAAGGCTAATCGGGAGAAGGCTCACTGTCAATAATCCTGGGGAGGAAGTGGGGTCAGGAAGAGAGTCACCCCCTTCTCATCGCCTTTACTTTCACAGTTACTGTTTCAGAGAGTCGTTACTTTTTTTTTTCTAAAGTTCCTCTCACTTGTTGCCACCGCTACATAAGTTCCGCACCGACAATCCAATTAAACAGGGCGTCGTTCTTCCATTTCCCAAGATTCCACAGTAGCGAGAAAGCTAAAGGGCAAATAAATAAAGGCTTCCTTCACTTACAATCTTGGCAGCCGCTACTCTGTTTATTCGCTACACAGTCCCTTCAGTGCCAAATTCAATTCCCACTCTTCTTCTTCTTTATCTGTTCAGTTCCGTCTCGTCTCCCCGTGCCGGTCAAAAACGCAGCGTCATCGGCTTCTTGTCCTCCGGATCCTCGGAGCTCGGGCTTCGTTGCGGTGAGGGGTCGCACCCCCCTCCTCACCTCCAAAGAAAGCCCCTCCGCTTCCCCAACCTCTCCGGGGCTGAGAACGGCCAAATAAAGCCGTGGAGGCTCGAGAAAAACACTCGGTGCAGAAGAGCCAACACTGCACCGGTCTTTCCGCCCTGACAGCTGCACCGGAAGTCTCCTTTTTTTTCTTTTTTTTTTTTTTTTGCTTTAATTTATATGCCGCCCTTCTCCGAAGACTCAGGGCGGCTTACAATGCATTAAGCAATAGCCTTCATACTTTTGTATATTTATACAAAGTCATCTTATTGCCCCCACAATCTGGGTCCTCATTTTACCTACTTTTGAAAGGATGGAAGGCTGAGTCAACCTTGAGCCTGGTTGGATTTGAACTTGCAGTAATTGCAAGCAGCAAATGTTAATAACAGTGCATTAGTCCACTGTGCTACCAAGGCTCTTCCAAGGCTTTTCCATTGCCATCATTTTTTGTCTACTACGTCCACTTTTTTTCCCATTTGTTCCAACCTCACTTCCACTGTCTTTATTCTTTCTTCATTTTTCTCAATTGTTTGTTGTATCGTCTCTATCCTATTGTCCAATTTATTCATATCTCCTTTCAATTCTATATGATTTTTAGACATTGTTTCCTGCATCTTCATCATCGTTTCCTGAATGGCCAATAATGTTGTCTGCATAGTTTGCATGTTTGATATTACGCTCTGTTTTTCTGTCCCTAGCATTCCTTCTATTGTTCTCTGACCTGATGGGGATGAGGGTGTCAGTGATGGGTTTGATGTCGTTTTCTTTCCTGTTCTCAAAGTTGTTGTTGTAGTGCTTGTCATATTACTCAAGTTTACAGTACTTTTTAAATTAATTCTCAACCTAATTCAAATCTACTCAATTCCCTTTATAACCAATCTTGGCAGTACCTTGAATACAATGCTGTTTGTTCTCTTAACTCTTCTTTATACCTTAATACCCGCTTAATACCATAACTTAATCCTCTTGGCCTCTAATTATTCATTACCACTATATATTAATATAAATATCTATAAGTATTATTTTCACAATACTCAAATTAATTTATATATATATATATATATATATATATATATATATATATATATATATATATATATATATATATATAAAACTATCAGTCAGTTATTTGTAAATAAAATATACTTATAACTCTAAATCAATTATTAATATAACTCTTATCTGTATATTAAGTATCTATATATAGCCTATACATTTAATCCCTTTAATATTTCCTTATTTAGCTAGCAGCCTATTAATTTCACTTTCTCTCCGAACCTCTGTTTCTTCGTCTTTCTTTCTCTTCTATATCCACTGTCCCTCCTTTCTCTTCCACTCCTGAACCTCTCTTCTCCTTCTCCAACACAGTTCACTTTCTTCTTTTCCTCCTACTCGGCTCACAGTCTCTCTAAGGAGGCAGTTTCCTTCTCCAATCTTCCTCTGTCTGCCGCCAATCCACTCCTGTCACTCTTGCCACCACGTCCCATCCTCTCTCTGTCTCTTTTACTTTCTCCGACCTTTTGTTGCCTACCGCTCCTTCCACGTCGCCGTTTGTATTCTCTCTGTTCCTCCAATATATCGCTTCTTCCTTCTATCTTTTCACTGACACCTGTCTCTCTCGTCGCTGTGTCCCGGTCTCTCTCCACCTTCTCCACTTTCTCCAACCTTCTGCTATGTATTGCTCCTTCTCCGTCTCAATTTGCTTTCCTTCGATTTTTTCACTTCTCTCGCTGCTCTCCTGGACCACCAATTTTTCTCCGCCTTCTAGCTGTCTGCCGCCCGTCGTCTCTTGCTCACTCCGCCGTCTCTCGTCTTCGCTGTACCACCTCCCTTTTCTCTTTCATCTATTTTCACTCTTTCTTAGTTCTGGGTTTCAAATTACACCTTCTAATCCTCTCCCAGCCACTTTCTTGCTACTTCTCTCCTCCTAAAGCTCTTGCCACAAAGTTCTTTGTCTCCCTTCTCTCAATCTTTAGTTATTTTAATTTACTGACTCACAGCTCTTCCCGCTGGGTCGCCGCTTGCTTTGAGGATTTCCTCACAAATTGAGCTTCCTTCTTTCACCAAAAATCACAGACTTACTCTTTCTTTAGGCTCTTCTCTTCTATTACAGTTTTGGGATATTTTTACTCACTTCAATGACAGTCTGTTAAATATATCCTTGCTTCCGCATCGTCTGTGACTAGTCATGGCCTTGGGTCTGCCATCTCGCAATAGCAGACGCTTTCATGCCAAGTTTAAGGGGTTTCCTTTCATTGCAGCGGGTGATCACCTTTCACCTCACTACCCCCCAGGCTTATCCTTTATTTCACGTGGCTCTTCAGGCTCTCCACGTCCCGAAGGGTCCCCAATCATGAAAAAATCAGAGTTAAAGGAATGGAGACCATCCTCTTTACTCTACACTGCCACAACGACGCCCAGCGCTGAGCCTATCTTATGGTCCAACTTTCACAGCCATACATTGCAACTGGGAAAACCATAGCCTTGACTATACGCACTTTTGTTGGCAAGGTGATGTCTCTGCTTTTTAGTATGCTGTCTAGATTTGCCATAGCTTTCCTCCCCAGGAACAAGCATCTTGGCTGCAGTCCCCATCTGTGGTGATCTTGGAGCCAAGGAAAATAAAATCTGTCACTACCTCCATTTCTTCCCCATCTATTTGCCAGAAATTGAGAGGGCCAGATGCCATGATCTTAGTTTTCTTAATGTTGAGTTTCAAGCCAACTTTTGCACTCTCCTCCTTCACTCGCATCAAGAGGCTCTTTAGTTCGGAACTTCCGGTTTCCTCGTCTTCGGCGGCGACGGTGCCTTTTTAAGCACCGCCAGCACCGCCGCTCGTAGAGCCGCTTCTAGATTGCGAAGCGGCTTGAAACCTTCAAAATCCTTAGGATTTATGAAGAAGAGGCAGCAGGGTACAGGTTGAGCCCCTGCAACCCCCCCAGGGAATTGTTTCTGGGGAGGAAACAGGCGCGGCTCCCTTTCAACCTGCTGAGACTCCGGGCAGCGTGGGACGTCTCTGCTTCCGCAGAACAAGCCGGCTGCAGGAAACTTTTAAAGAGCGAGGAAATAACCCAAATAAACACTTGAAATCAACCCGAACCCTGAAATTTTGAACTGCAAGTATTAGCTCTTTGCTGATTTTTTATACTGAAGTGAAAGTTTCTGAATGAGTGAAAGTGACTGGAAAAAATATGGCGCTCAGCATTAGAGTAAATGTATCAGCGGGTGTGGATTGGTGAAGTCATCTTGCTTTGTTACAAAGTTAAAAAGTTGCTATAAAGTTGCTCCGGCTGTAACAGAAACAAGAGGAAAATCTCTCCCTTTTACTTGACTTTGCTGCATTATAGCTTTGCCTTGATTAAATCTGGGGGACCTTTTTAGAAGGCTTTGTGGAGGTGGCAGAAGAAGCGGAACCTCCCTTTTTAGAAAAGCTAGCCTACGTGGCAGGATGGCTTCAAAGAAGCAGGAAGGCAAAACAGGGGGGGATCCCCCACACGCAAACAGGACACGCAGTCACAAGCCCAGAAAAAAGATTTTGATATGGGAGATTTAAAAGAATTTATTTCAAATATCCTGGATGACAAATTTCAAAAAGCTCAACAGGAAATAGATGATAAAATAAATAAAATAGATGATAAAATTCAAAAGTCTCAACAGGAAATTATGCAGGAAATGCAGCAGAATCAAAAGAAGGTGACCAAAAAAATAACAGATGTGGCGTCTGGCCTGGCAGGATTTATTATGAAAGTTGAGTCAAAAGTGGATGAATTTAAATTAGAAGTTAATGCTAAGATGAAAAATAATGATCATAAATTTTTTGATGTTGATGACAAGATGCAGAGAGTTGAGAACGAGATTGTTATGATGCAATTTCGTGCAATGGAATTTGCTATACGGCTTGGAGGAATTAGAGAAGAGGAGAGACAAGATTTGAGACAGATCTGTGCTGAAGCCCTAGCTGTGATCTTAAAAATTAATCCTGATATGGTCTTTTGTAAAATAGACAAAATTTACAGAGTCAACTCTTGGGTGGCCAGACAAAGACAATTGCCTAGAGATGTGGTCATATATTTTACAGACAGAGCAATAAGAAATGATATCCTGCAAAAATCTTTTCTCACTTCTGTGCAAGTGAGCGGATCCAAGATCACAGTCTACAAGGAGCTTCCACCTAAGATGTTGAAATCCAGAAAAGATTTTGGCTTTCTTGTTAAAGAACTGCAGAATAATCAAATCCCATTTCGTTGGGACGCTCCAACTGGCATAATTTTGAGATATAAGGGAGAGAAACACCGTTTGAATACTGTGGAGAAGGCGGAGCAATTTTATACTGATATCTTTAAAGAAAGAACACCATCCCCACGTACATCTACAGTTTTGGAGATTAAAGAGAGTGATAAGAAGCAACCTCAAGAATCGCAACAACAATCTAAGCAGGAATTAGAGGAGTTGAAGGGCGCTGAAGGAGGTTTTCTGGATGAGCCTTTGCTGGAACCTTCTCCAATCTTGGAGCCGGTTTGGGTGGCTGAAGTCAAGGACCAGCGTATAACCCGAGCAAAAGCCAAGCAACTTAAAGAAAAGTTACAGCAGGAAAGACAAGATGAAAAGGCTGGGGCCGTGGGGAATGCAGGACAGAAGATTTCGGATGAAATCCGAATGTTCTGCTCTTTGCTCCAGAAAGAGAATAATGATGATTAAATGTTTATCTTGGAATGTGAATGGGTTGAATGTAACACAAAAAAGGAAGAAAGTATTTGCATATTTAAAACAACATAATAATGATATAATTTGTTTACAAGAAACGCATATTACAGCTCAAGATCAAAACTATTTGAAAAATTCCAAATTAGGAACACATTTTATATCTTCAACTAACCAAAAAAAGAATGGTGTGGTTATTTACGTAAATAAAAAATTAACAGCCAAACTTATAGAAGCTGATCAAGATGGCAGGTTTGTAGCAATTGAATTACTTTCTGCTAATAATCAAATTCTTTTGATAGGAATTTATGCTCCTAACCAACAACAGGACTATTTTTATAAAATGCTGCATACTAAAATACTTCAATGGGATTACAGATCTATTTTAATTATGGGAGATTGGAATGGAGTAATTGACTCTAAATTAGACAAAAAGACTTTGGCGAAGTCAAGGATTAGATTACCACAGACTTTTTTTGATATGAAAGAAGACCTGGAATTAAAAGATATTTGGAGAATACATAACCCAAAAGAATTGGATTATACTTTCTTCTCTGACAGACATAGATCCTTTTCCAGGATTGACTTCATCTTGTTGTCTGATGATTTACTTGTCAGGACAAAAAGAACAAAGATTCTGCCAAGAATTTTGACTGATCATAGCCCAGTGTGGATAGAAATTGAGACACGCAAGACTGAGAGACGCTCTTGGAGATTAAATGAAAACTTGTTCAGATATGAAAAAAATATAATAGAACTTAAAAAGTATCTGAAAGAGTTTTTTGAAATGAATTTGAATAAAGGCACCCCAATGGAAATTG
Source organism: Arizona elegans (assembly GCA_022577455.1). Taxonomy (NCBI): domain Eukaryota; kingdom Metazoa; phylum Chordata; class Lepidosauria; order Squamata; family Colubridae; genus Arizona; species Arizona elegans. The sequence goes on along the minus strand of JAKOOJ010000019.1, from coordinate 7,397,174 downwards.
TGTGGGACGCAAGCAAAGCTTATATGAGAGGGGTGCTTATATATATGAACTCTAAACATAGGTTGACTCGACAAAAGAAAAGACTTGAATTGGAAGCAGAAATAAAGAACAAAGAACAGTTACTTATTAAAAACCCAACAGATGAAAGAATACTTGGTGTCATAAAACTTTTGAAAGACCAATTCCAAATGCTTATAGCGGAACAAGTTGCAACAAATTTACAATACGCGAAGCATAATACATTCTGCAACGCCAATAAACCGGGCAGGTGGTTGGCTTACACATTAAGGAAGAAACAGAGCATACGGACTATTGATAGTATTGATATTGGAGGGAAAGAAGTTTTTCAACAGAAATTAATAAAAGAAGCTTTTCTTGAATATTACACTAAACTATATGCCAGAGAGGAGGTGCAGAATGGACTTATAGAAAAATATTTAGACAACAAAAGAGTTACAAAAATCACTGAGCAACAAAAGGAAAGAATGAATTATCCTATAACAGAGGAGGAGATAATAGCAGCAATAAAACAATTAAAAACAGCTAAAGCTCCTGGAACGGATGGTCTGACTGCAGTGTATTATAAAACTCTGCAGGCAGAAATGGTGGAACAACTTAGAGACTTATTTTGTAATATACAACAAGGGGGAAAAGTACCCCCATCATGGACTACAGCTTATATTTCTTTGATACCAAAAGAGCAAGCAGGTCCCAAAAAACCAGAGAACTACAGACCAATATCTCTCTTGAATACGGATTACAAAATTTACGCAAAAGTATTAGCCAACAGATTGATGCCAGTAATTCAAAAGGTGATTCATGATGATCAAGCGGGATTTATTGAGGGTAGGCACATGAATGATAATGTAAGGCAAGTAATAGATTTATTGGAATATCTTGAGAAGAATAAACAGATCCCTGCAGTGCTGGTTTTTCTGGATGCAGAGAAGGCCTTTGATAAAGTGGACTGGAATTTTCTATTAAAGACTTTAAAAAGGATGGACTTTGGGGACCAATTTATTCAGGCGGTCTCAGCAATCTATCAAGAACAAAAGGCACAGATTATTATTAATGGAAGTTTGACAACAGAGTTTAAAATCGAAAAAGGAACAAGACAGGGATGTCCGCTGTCCCCATTGTTGTTTATTTTAACACTAGAAGTCTTGTTAAACACAATAAGGGACTCTAATACTTTGAAAGGTATAATGATAAGGCAAGAGGATTACAGAATAAAGGCATTTGCAGACGATCTGGTCGTTACCCTAACACAGCCAATGGAATCAATAATCCAGATGAAGGACATTATACAAGACTATGGTAAAGTTTCAGGTTTTAGATTGAACCAGAAAAAAACTAAGATGGTAGTTAAAAATATGACACAAGATCGTAAACTTGAGCTTGAAAGGAGGGCAGGTTTTGAGATTGTAGCAAAGGTAAAATATCTAGGAGTTCAGGTTGCAGAATCAAATATGAAATTGTTTCAAAATAACTATGAGGTGTTGTGGCGAGAGGTGCAAAAAGATATGGAGACTTGGAAAAAACTGCAGCTGTCTTTACTTGGAAGAATAGCAGCAGTTAAGATGAACATTTTGCCAAGATTTCTTTTTTTGTTTTTTTGTTTCAAATGATTCCGGTGCTCAAAAATGATAAACAACTAAAAGTATGGCAAACTGGTGTGAACAAGTTTGTCTGGAACGAGAAAAAACCAAGAGTAAAAATGAAAATCATGCAAGACGTTCCAGAAAGGGGAGGTCTTAAACTTCCAAACCTACAGTTATATTATGATGCAGCAGCTTTGACTTTAGCAAGTGATTGGTTTGGAGGAAAAAAGACTGGAATAGTGGATAGATTATGTTCAGAACAAATATCAAACTAGGAAGTATCAAATAGCTTTTATTTGAAAATGTTATATTAAGATAGAAATTTTTTAAGGTTGAGGATGAAAATTTATTAGAAAATGTTATATTAAGATAGAAATATTTTTAAGGTAATCAGGATGAAAATTTATTTGAAAATGTTATATTAAGATAGAAATAGGTTAATGTAATGAAGATGAAAATTTGTAAGGGGGAGGGAGGGGTTCAAGTTTTATATACAAAGGAGGGTTTTTCCTTTTATTTGACATGAGTATACTGTGAGGAAGTCTGGGGGGAGGGGAGGGTTAGGGTGGGTTACGAAGGTTGGGAAGTTTGGGGTGGGTTGGGGGGGGAAAAAGGGGTGAAAATGTAATTGTAAAACTTTTGCAATAAAAAAAAAAGAGGCTCTTTAGTTCCTCTTCACTTTTTGCCATTTAAGTGGTATCATCTACATATCTGAGGTTGTTGATATTTCTCCTGGCAATCTTAATTCCAACTTTTGATTCATCTAGCCCTGCCTTTCTCATGATGTGCTCTGCATATAAGTTAAATAGGCAGGGCGACAGTATACAGCCTTGCCGGACTCCTTTCCCAATTTTGAACCAATCAGTGGTTCCGTGTCCAGTTCTCACTGTTGCTTCTTGACCCGAATATAGGTTTCTCAAGAGACAAATAAGATGGTCTGATACTCCCATCTCGTTAAGAACTTGCCACAATTTGTTGAGATCCACACAATCAAAGGCTTTAGCATAGTCAATGAAGCAGAAGTAGATGTTTTCCTGGAACTCCCTAGCTTTCTCCATGATCCAGCGTATGTTGGAAATTTGATCTGTAGTTCCTCTGCCTCTTCGAAATCCTGCCTGTACTTCTGGTAGTTCTCGATCCACATACTGCTGGAGCCAAGCTTGTAGGATTTTAAGCATAACCTTACTAGCATGTGAAATGAGTGCAATGGTGTGATAGTTTGAATGTTCTTTGGCATTGCCTTTCTTTGGAATTGGAATGTAAACTGACCTTTTCCAATCCTGTGGCCACTGTTGAGTTTTCCAAATTTGCTGGCAAATTGAGTGTAACACTTTTACTGCTTCGTCTTTTAAGATTTTGAATAGCTCAGCTGGAATACTGTCACCTCCACTAGTTAACTTCACATTCTAGGATGTCTGGCTCGAGGTCAGTGACCACCCCATCGTGGTTATCAGGGATGTTAAGCTCGTTCTTGTATAGTTCTTCTGTGTAATTTTGCCACCTCTTCTTAATCTCTTCTGCCTCTGTTAGGTCCCTGCCATTTTGGTCCTTTATCATGCCCATCTTTGCATGAAACATTCCCTTCATATCTCCAATTTTCTTGAAGAGATCTCTGGTCCTTCCTATTCTATTGTTTTCTTCTATTTCTTTGCACTGTTCATTTAAGAAGGTATTCTTATCTTTTCTAGCTATTCTCTGGAATTCTGCATTCAATTGGGTGTATCTTTCTCTTTCTCCCTTGCCTTTCGCTTCCCTTCTTTCCTCAGCTATTTGCAAAGCTTCCTCAGACAGCGATTTTGCTTTCTTGCATTTCTTCTTCTTTGGGATGGTTTTAGTTGCTACCTCTTGTACAATGTTGCAAACCTCTGTCCATAGTTCTTCAGGCACTCTGTCTATCAGATCTAATTCCTTAAATCTATTTGTCACCTCTACTGTATATTCATCAGGGATATGATTTACTTCATACCCAAGTGGCCTAGTGCTTTTCCCTACTTTCTTCAATTTAAGCCTAAATTTTGTAACAAGAAGCTCATGATCTGAGGCACAGTCAGCTCATGGTCTTGTTTTTACTGACTGTATAGAGCTTCTCCATCTTTGGCTGCAGAGCACACAGTCAATCTGATTTCTGTGTTGACCGTCTGCTGATGTCCATGTGTAGAGTCGTCCCTTGGGTTGTTGGAAAAGAGTGTTTACTATGACCATCGTATTCTCTTGACAAAATTCTACCAGCCTGTGCCCTGCTTCATTCTGTACTCCAAGGCCAAACTTGCCTGTTATTCCAGTTATCTTTTGTCTTCCTACTTTAGCATTCCAATCCCCCATGATGATAAGGACATCTGTTCTGTCCCCGTACCACGCACACACACCCACAGATGGCCCGGAGTTAATAAGCCACATGACAAAACTCTTTGATGATAAAGCTGGCAGCAACCCAGTGGCTAGCTGCCAATTCAGACTTTACTCATACAAAACAAAGATTAATCCAAATGCAGTCCGATAAAGCAGGCAAAGTCCAGTAAAGCAGAGATCATGGAGTACTTCCAGTTTTTGCTCGTCACAAACTGAACCGGCCACCACACCCACATTTATACCCTGTGGGGTGTAGTCCAGTGACTCAGCTAATCTCTGGCACGCCTTCCCCTCTGCTGTGCACACTTCTCCCTGCGCCTCTGTCGAGGGTCCAGCCAGCACTTATCTTCCTCATCGCTGTCCACCTGTGGCTGCAGGGATGTGCTTGGCTCTGAGCCTATAGTTTGGCCTTCAGTGTCCTCTGGAGGCATTGCCAGAGAGGAGGGTCCTGGAGAGGGAGGCCTTGCCAACTCCTCCCCCTCACTCTCAGAGTCTGCATCTGTCGATAACCCAGGCTCAGGCAACGGAGCCACAACAACATCATTTTTTGGTATTAATTCTATAAGGTGCTGTAGGGCTTCATAGAACCGGTCAATTTCATCCTCTTCAGCACCAGTGGTTGAGGCATAGACTTGGACTACTGTGATAGTGAATGGTTTGCCTTGGATTCGAACCAAGATCATTCTGTCATTTTGGGGATTGTATCCCAGTATTGCTTTTCCTACTCTATACTATAATACTATAAAGTATTCACCTCAATAGTAGCCGAAAGACTGAAGAGATTTTTGAAGGAGTTCATACACTCTGACCAAAATGGCTTTCTACCCAAAAAGCAGATAAGAAACAATCTGAGAACAATATTAGACACATTGGAATATTATGAAACGCATAGTGAAAAAAATTGGCACTGTTGTTTTTAGATGCTCAAAAGGCGTTTGATAACGTGAATTGGAAATTTATGTTACAACAATTAAGATATATGGACTTTGGAGATAAATTTATAAATATGTTCAAGGCAATATACGCAAAGCAGAAAGCTAAAGTGATTGTGAATGGTGAGGTGACTAAAAATTTTGCAATTCAAAAAGGTACAAGGCAAGGCTGCCCATTATCCCCATTGTTATTTATCTTAACAATGGAAATACTAACCAGAAACATCAGGCAAGATGAGCAAATCAAAGGACTGGAAATCAAAAGAGAAAAGTACAAATTACAAGAATTTGCAGACGATTTAGTCTTTATCTTAGAGGATCCATTAGAATCAGGCCCAAGACTTATAGAGAAATTAGAGGAGTATGGAGAGGTTGCTGGACTAAAAATTAATAAGGAAAAAACCAAAATGATAATTAAAAATCTTACAAATAAACAGAAGGATGAATTAATAAAGGAAATGAATATCCAGATAGTGAAAAAAGTGAAATACCTAGGAATCTATTTAACAGTAAGGTGTATAACAATCAAAGAGGACAACTACATAAAATTAATGCATCATATTAAATCAGATATGGAGAGATGGAAAAGTCTGCAACTTTTTTTTAATAGTTTATTTTTAAACAAAAACAACATAAAAAAACATCTTTCCATATACTTACAGACAGTGATTCGGTCGGTTAAAATCATTTTGTGCTCTCAACATTTTCAAAATTTCAGTTGTGACAAGTATTCTTTCGTCTAACTAAAAACAAATGTTTACACATTTTATCTAAATTTCATTTCACATGTAATATTTCATCTCCATTCTTTATTATCTACCCATTGGTAAAATAGCTCCCATATCAAATAATATTGTTTATCTTCCTGTTCTCTTATTTCGAATGTCAATCTACTCATTTCAGCACAGTCCAATATTTTTTTAATAATTTCTTCATCAGCAATTTTCTTCTCTCCTTTCCAATTTTTTGCAAATACAATTCTAGCCGCTGTTAAAATATTCACAATTAAGTATTGCAATTCTTTATTAAATGTCTCTGGTAAGATCCCTAATAAAAATATTTCTGGTTTAAGGTCAATATGTCTCTTTGTCATTTTTTCCAACCACGTGTGTATCTTAGTCTAAAATCTCCTTGCTTCTGTGCATGTCCACCACATATGGTAATAAGATCCTGGGGTCTGATGACACTTCCAACACTTCTCCGATTTATTCTTGAACATTCTGGCTATCCTCGTCGGGGGTAGGTGCCACCTGTAAAACATCTTATACAAATTCTCCTTATATGCTGTAGACATTGTCATTTTATAGTTATGTGTCCACAATTTTTGCCATTTCTCCAAATCAATACCATAACCAAAATTTTTCCCCCATGCTATCATTGATTCTTTAACTTGTTCTTCTTCCAATTTTACCTCTAACAAGTATCCATATAACTTTTTAATTACATGGTTGTCAGAACCCATTAATATCTTATCTAAAATAGTCAAAACATTATAAATACCTTCTTGTTTGAGATCTTCTCGATATCTAGAAAATATTTGCATACATGAAAACCAATCCATTTTAAATCCCTGGTCTTCTAAATCTTGTTTTAACTTAAGATCACCCTTTTCATCCAATAATTCACTGTATCTAACAATTTGTTCTCCTTTAAATATCACTGGATATGAGAAGGCTTAAATTTTCGATACCCAGACTGGAATCTTCAAATAATGAAACTTTTTAATCCTCTCCCAGTTCAGATATAAAGCTTCACGTATCTGGTGTCTTCTAAAATACCCCTGTATTTTAGTTCCTTTGTACCATAAAAAGGCATGCCAACCCATCAACAAATCATGTCCCTCCAGATTCAAAAGTCTAGTATTTTTCAATATTATGCATTCTTTGAGCCACATTAAATTAGCTGCTTGATAATATAGTTCAAAATTTGGTAGTCCAAAACCACCCCTCATTTCAGCATCCTGCAACAGCTTAAGTTTTATTTTTGCTTTTTTTCCCTGCCAAATATATTTCAACACCATTTTATTCAAGTCTACAAAAAATTCCTTACCCAATTTTATTGGAATAGTCTGAAAGAGGTACAGAATTCTAGGTAAGGTATTCATCTTAATAGTTGCAATCCTACCAACCATGGATAACTGCAAATTTCCCCATTTCACCAAATCTAACCCTATCTGTTGCTTAAGCTTATTATAATTATTTTCTTTAAGTGAACTACATCTCGGTGTCAAATGTATCCCCAAATATTTTACCTTGTTTGTGACCTGCATCTTGGAAATCTCCATCAACTCTTCTTTTTGTTTTTTTAACATATTTTTAGTCATTATTTTTGTCTTGTCTTTGTTAATTTTCAAACCAGCAACTTCCCCAAACTCTCCAATAGTTTCTGTCAGTTTTTTAATTGATGCTAGTGGTTCTTCAATAATAAAGACCAGGTCATCAGCAAAAGCTTGTAATTTATATTCTTCTTTTCGAATTTTCATACCTTTTATCTCTTTTTCTTCTCTAATATTTCTATTTAAAATTTCCAGTGTCAAAATAAACAACAATGGGGACAATGGGCATCCTTGACGGGTACCTTTTTCTATCTCAATAAAATCAGTCAACTCTCCATTAATCATAACCTTCGCCGTCTGTTTAGAATATATAGCTTCAATTGCCTGAATAAATTTCCTACCAAAGCCCATCTCTTCCATTTGTAACGTCATAAATCGCCAGTTCACATTGTCAAATGCTTTTTGAGCGTCTAAAAATATCAGAGCCATCTGCTTTTCAGGGTGTGCTTCATAATTTTTTTTTTTTAATTTGATTTATATGCCACTCTTCTCCGGAGACTCAGGGTGTCTTACAATGCGTTAAGCAATAGCCTTCATACTTTTGTATATTTATACAAAGTCAGCTTATTGCCCCCACAAATTGGGTCCTCATTTAACCTACCTTAGAAAGGATGGAAGGCTGAGTCAACCTTGAGCCTGGTAAGATTCGAACCTGCAGTAATTGCAGGCAGCTGTGTTAATAACAGGGTGCTTTAAACCACTGTACTACCAAGGCTCTTGGTATAATATATAATATTACACTAAATAATATATATTATTAATAATATATATTATTATATAATATATCATAATATTCTAAAGTATTCAGTATTATTCTTATATTATCTCTAATTTGTCTTTTGGGTAGGAATCCATTTTGATCTGAATGTATAAAATTATTCAAATATCTCTTAAGTCTTTCTGCCAATATTGAAGCAATTTTATAGTCTGAGTTTAGCAGGGATATAGGCCTATAGTTTTTAATTAGTTGTGGGTCTGTATCTTCTTTATGGATCAATGTGATATAAGCCTCTGTCCATGATTTGGGTATTTCCTTGTTTGTCATTACTTTGTTCAAAACTTCCAGTAATGGAAGACTTAAGGATTCTTGTAGCGCCCTATAGTACTCAACCGGCAGGCCATCTGGTCCTGGTGCTTTTCCATTCTTCTGCTTTTTAATTGCCTCTGTTAATTCCATCATTGTAATGTTTCTTTCCATCATCTCCTCAATATCCTTGGGAATCTGTGGTAGATTTGCTTTTTGTATATACCTTATCACTTTTTCCTCCTCTATTATCTCTTTTTTTATAAAGCTGTCTATAATATTCTTGTATAATTTTCCCCATCTCCTTATTGCCAAATTTACATTGTCCTTGGTCATCAAGTAATTGCGTTATTTTCCTTGATTCTCTCTCCTTTTTCAGTTTATAAGCTAGCTGTCAGGTTTCGTTGCTATCTTAAATAAACTTCATTTTCAAACGCAAAGTCTCTAATGAATCTTTTTTCTTTATTTAAGAATAGAGAATGACATTCCTGAACTCTGCTGCAGCCAAGATTGGCACCTCCTTCCACACCCCTCCCTTTCCGTTCTTCAACCCCAATGTCTCATTGGCCACTATGCAGATCCATCTCTTCGTCCCATGCACTTTCTCTTCACAAGAATTCCCCCCTCCCTCTGTTGCCCAGGTAACGCTATCTGCTGAAGAGCCAGGAACTAGGTGAAAGTTCATCCCAGCATTAAGCAAGTCTTCCTGTGTCTTTTATGTCAGCGCTGAAAGAGATCACAATTTGGAACGCTGACACTAGCCATCTTCCAGGCTTATTCGCATCTTCAAAATAATTCTGTTTGGTGATTCTTATTTTTTGAGCTAGATCTTCCTTTTCCAGCAAGTCTATTTTATGTTTTATTATGTCCATTTTAATTTTAACATCTTTCTTGTGTGGGTCTCTCTGGAGTTCCTTTTCACATCTTTTGTAATCGTCGATCAGTCCTTTGAGAGCTTGTCTTTTCTTCCCATTTCTTTTCCTAGTATAATCTATAATTAATCCTCTGGCATAGGCCTTCATTGTGTCCCGATTTTGTATCGATGTTTCTTCTTTCTTATTGTCTTTAAAAAAGAAATCCAACTCTCTCTCCATTTTCTGTACAAAGTCTTTCTCTTTTAATATTGCATTGTTTAAGGTCCATCTAGCTCTTCCTTTCCGCCCTTTCCAAATGGCAGTCACAGGGTTGTGATCTGCCCACAAATTTGATTCTATCTTCACTTGTTCAATGTTTAGGGTCAAGTCCATTGTTGTCCATATCATATCCAGTCTAGACCAAGATGAGTGTCTGTCAGAATAAAAAGTATATTGTCTATTTTGCTGATTTCTGCAACTTTCTTTGATGGGTAGAATAGCCACAATAAAGATGAACATTCTGCCGAAGATACTCTTTTTTTATTCCAAACCATACCAATAAAATTAGAGAATGGGTGTTGGTCCTACCTGAACACCATTTCTAGTAGAGCTGGTAGAGAGAATCCAGGAATGGGTGTTGCTCTGTTCTTCTTCTGCCTGGAGACTGAGCACATGATCTTTATTTCCATATATGGCCACTCCTCCCTCATCTGGTGGTTCCCCAGTTGGCGAAGGCATAGCGATGAATAGACACGTGACCTGCAAAATAGTAGCCCCTTCCGGACTGTGGACCAGACATTAGTAAGGGTGGGGCTGGATTCTCTCTACCAGCTCTACTAGAAATGGCATTCAGGTAGGACCAACGCCCATTCTCCCTAGAGCTGGATCGAGTGAATCCAGAAATGGGACATACCAAAGCCGGCCTGTCCCCAATGGGTGGGTAGCAGTCTGGTCCTTAGTCCCCCTGGCATTGTGAAACCTCTGGAGGACTTGCCTCCCAAAGGCCGTTTCAGCCAAAGCGAAGGTGTCCAACTTATAATGCCTGATAAATGGAGATGGGGAGGACCATGTAGTTGCTCGACACACCTCCTCTATAGAAGCCTGTGTCGCCCATGCCACCATCATGGCCGTGCTTCTGGTGGAATGTGCCATTACATGCCTAGGCGTTGGTAGGTCCTGAACCTCGTACGCCTTGGCAATGCAAGCCCTAATCCACTGTCCCACCGTTAAAGGAGTGACACTTTTGCCCAATGTAGATGGCTGAAATGAAACAAACAAGGATTCCATCTTCCTAAAGGAAGACATTCGCTTGATGTAAAGACAGAGGGCCCTTCTAACATCCAAAGTATGCCACCTCTGCTCTAGGGCATGCCTTGGGCCAGGGCAGAAGTTGGGCAAAATCAGTTCCTGGGCTCTGTGAAACCAGGAATTTACTTTGGGAATGAAAGAAGGGTCCAACCTCAGGACCACCCTGTCTGGGTGGAAGATGCACAAGTCTTGCCTCACGGAAAGAGCCGCCAGTTCAGAAACCCTCCTGGCCAATGTAATAGCTACAAGGAAGGCCATCTTAAATGTGAGGAATCGTAGACTGGCCGATCTTAATGGCTCAAAGGGATCTACGTGAGGGCCTAAAACTCTTGTCAGGTCCCAAGTGGGATACCTGTGGACCACAGGTGGACGCAAGTTAGTGGCGCCCCTGAGGAATCTGTGCACTGTGGGATGCTTGGCGAGGGACTCTAGGCTCCCACATGATACAACTGAAGACAGTGCTGCCACCTGTCTCCGGATAGTATTGGGCGTTAACCCTTTGCCCAATCCCTCCTGGAGCAACTCCAGGACCTGGACCACCGAAACCGCTGATGGTTCAGTCCGTAACCTGGAGCATCAGGTGCAAAAGGCCTTCTAGGTCGCATTGTATATCCTGTCTGTGGATTGTCTTCTAGATGCTTGTATAGTTTGGATGACCCTGGAGGAAAAATTTTCCCACCTCAGGGCCCTCCACTCAAGTGCCAGGCGGTCAGCTGGAGCCACTGGGGCTCCGGATGGACCAAGGCCTCCTGGCTGAGGGAGATGAGGTATTCGCCAGGACCGTGCCACAGACAGGTTGACCAGGTCGGCAAACAATGGTCTCCTGGGCCAATGGGGAGCTATCAGTACCACCTCCACCTTTTCCGCAAGCACCTTCCTGATTACTGCTGGTAGCAGAGGAAGGGGAGGAAAGGCGTACAGAAGACCCCGAGGCCACGGACTGCGAAGGGCATCGATCCCCTCCACCCCCTGTGACTTGAACCTGCTGAAAAACCTCGGCAGGCGAGTGTTTTCTGGGGAGGCAAACAGATCCAGGACTGGGACTCCGTAGCGACCTGACAGCTCCTAAAATAGTGAGGGGTGCAGGCACCATTCTGAATGGTCCACTGTCACCCTGCTGAGGCAGTGTGCCTGCACATTGTGTCCCAGAGATGTGCTCTGCCCTCAAGGACTGAAGGTGCCTCTCCGCCCAGCGTCCTAGATGTTCTGCCTCTGTCATGAGGGACCTGGAATGAGTCCCCCCCTTGGAGATTGATGTGGGCTTTGGCTGTCACATTGTCTGTTAAGACCAGAACATGTTGCCCGACTATGGCGTCCTTGAAGCTGCTTAGGGCCAGATGCACTGCCCTGAGCTCCTACCAATTGATCTTATGGGACAGGTCTGCCTGGTTCCACTGGCCCTCGGCCATCAGTGACTGGCAATGGGCCCACCAACTGTAAAGGCTGGCGTCTGTCATGATGGTCAGACGGTTGGGCTCCTTGAACAGGCATCCCTTGGTGAGAGCCTGGGATGTCCACCACCGAAAGGTCTGCAGTACCTGTAGAGGGACCCTTACCCTGTCCTGTGAGTTGCTCCTGCTGGATCTTTGGTAGGGCAGGAAGAACCATTGCAGCACCCTGGCATGCAGTCGTGCCCATGGAACGATGGAAATGCACGACATCATTTTTCCCAGGAGCTGAGACTGGAATGCGAGAGGTACTGCGCCTGTGGCCGTGATGTGTCTTGCTAATTGTTGCAAGCTGTCTTGTCTCTCCAGTGAGAGAGAGACCACGCATACGGATGTTGCTCCCAGATGGAGCAATCTGGTAGTCGGAGAAAAATGACTTTTCTTGTCGTTGATTGAAAAGCCATGATCTTGTAGTACCTGGACCATGGTCTGTAGGTCTGCCTCTGCTTGGGCTGCAGATGAGGACTGGATCAAAATGTCATCCAGGTAACACTGGACTCTGATTGGGAGTGATCTCAGGTGGGCTGCCAGAGCTGTCAACAGCTTCGTGAAGGCCCTTGGTGCCGATGAAAGGACGAATGGCATGGCCTTGTATTGGTAGTGTTTGTCTGCATAAGAAAAACAAAGGAACTGCCTGTGTGCAGCCTTGATTGGTATATGAAGATATGCCTCTGTTAAATCTATGGAGGTGAAGAAGTCACCCTCTCGCATACTCTCCAGTATCGACTTGAGTGACAGCATCTTGAAACGCTTGAATTCCAGACACTGGTTCAGACGTATCAGATCTAAAATTGCCCTCCACCGCCCAGAGCTCTTTTGGATTAAGAATAATATTGAATAAAATCCCTGTCCCTGTTGTTCCAGAGGGGCTGGTTAATAGCCTGGATGTCCAGCAGATGCTGGATCGCTGTTTCCATCAGGCCTCTTTTGGATGCATCCCTGGAAACGGGGCATCTGCTAAAAATAACTCGGAGGTGGTGGTGAGAAACTCCAGAGCCAAACCTGAACTCACCATGCTGAGGACCCACTTGTTCGATGTTGTAGCCTCCCACTGATGAACATGGAGGCTGAGCTGGCCGCCGATTGGCAAGACAGCGCTGCAATCATTTTGAGCGACGATAGGGACGACTTCCTGCTCCATGAAAGGGCCGCTTGCCCTGAAACGGTTGGCAACTCTGAAACTCCGACCTATCCGGTTGTCTGTCCTGCCTGCCAGAGTACGGTCTCTGGAACTGGTGGTATTCGAGTCCCGTGTCTGGGGCTCGACATGTCTGTCTCCTATAATATGGTGAGGGACGTCGATCACCCCACCTGTAAAGGGAAGGCATGGTTTTGCCCTTGCCCTTGGTCTCAACAAGAATGGGTTCCAGGGCATCCCCGAACAGCTTGTTGCCCGTGAAGGGGGCTGATGCCAATTTCCATTTATTCTTGTTGTCAGCCTGCCAATGCTTAAGCCATAGCAGGTGACAGGCTGTGACCGAGGAGACTATAGACTTTGATGCGAACTTGGTCGCATTTAAGGTTGCATCAGCTGAAAATTCAGCTGCAGCTACTAACTTGTTAATGTCTTGCTGTACCCTGACATCATCTGTGGGAATATGTTCCTGTATCTGGCGAAGCCAGAACAAAGAAGTTCTATTAAAGAATGAAGCTGATGTGGCAGCTTTAACAGCCCAGGCAGCCGCCTGGTGGGCCTTGCGTAATGACAACTCCGCTTTCTTGTCATCTGCTTTTAAACAATCCATTGCATTCGCAGGGAGGAGTGCAACAGATGTTAACGCTGCCACCCGTTTATCCACTGTAGGAATTTGTAAGGCTTCAGAAAAGTCTGCAGCAACATTATAGAGCTTCCTTTCTGACCTTAACGGAGGAAGACCTGCTCCTGGATTGCTCCACTGCCTCTGGACCACATCCAGAAATAGCTTGGGCGATGGAATAACCTCAGCCTCAACAGTCGGCTCTGAGAAGAGCAAACGACCAGAGTCCCCAGGACTTGGAGCTGACTCTGGAACAGGATCAGACTCCAAATTTGTTATGGCCTTGGCCTTACGAAAGCAAGGACTTGAATAAGTCCGGCTTGAACAGGCCTGTGAAAGGTGATGGATCTGGGTTCATCCCTTCATCCTCCGAAAAGGCCATGAATTCCTCTTCCTCAGCCAAGGAGTCACCGCTCCTTATGGAAGGAGCCAGAGAGTGAAGACTCTGAAGATCTAGGCAGACTTCTTGAGGCATGGGTTGCAGTTGTTGGGTCTGGTAAAAGGAAACTCCCTGGGAGGGTTGATTCCTTTGCTGCAAGCCTGCAGCTGTTCTCTAGGTAATAGCTTGGGAAATAATTAATTTCAAATTCTCAGATAAGTCAGAGCCAGTATCCTCCTCTGGGCGGATCCCCGCTGTAGTAGGAATATAGGTAACCTCAGGCATAACTCTAGGAGGAGGGAGTGGCTCCTCTGTTCCTGATCCAGGCAAGTTTGGATTTGCAAGAGAAAAGGCTTCAGACCTATCCATTACTTCTCCAATAGTCGGATAACATGACTCTCTGGCGCCATCTGGTAACCAGGCGCGATAAGAAGCTGGCTGCAAAGGGCCTGGATCAGTAATAGGACCCAATGGCCGGTCTTCCTGAGGGCGGGAAAATTCCGCTCCTCCCTTAGGGGAACCTCCCTGATCTTGGCTTTTCTTAGCCTTGTGGATCTTGGCCAGTTCTTTTTCAATGGCCTTTTGGCGCCTTTTAGCATCCTTTTCAGCCGTTTTGGAGCCTCTGCCACTCACAGTGGCTGCCGCCTGGCTCCTATTCGTTGCTCCCCTGGCCGCCGCTCTCTGTCTTGAGGCTCCCTGCCTCTGGGACGGGGAAGCTATAGGGCAAGCCCTATTGTCCCCTGCCTGCGGCTGTTGGCTGGTGGAAGGTGCCCGAGACTCCATTTTCCACCACGTCAAAGGGCAGACCAGCCCGCAGTGGGCTGCTGCTGCGACTTAAATCTGTGCTCCCACACGTTCTGCCGCTTCACAGTGTGCCCAGATGAAACTGGGTAGTGACTGAGTCCCCCTCTGCCTTCCTGCGAGAATGCCTAGGCATCGGCTCGGAATGGAGCCCACTTTAAAGGCCTCTCTCCGCCGATCGCAGCTGGCAGGGACCTTGGCTTGCTGGAAACGGGTAACAAGGCAGCTAACCAGAGGACCAGCTAGCTACCTGATCGCTGAGAGCGATCCACACAATTAAAGAATAAATTTCCCCTTTGTGCTCACGATTCGAGGAATCCGGAACTGAAGGCAAGCTCGCTCGTTTCGCACGTCTCTTCTGCGCTGAAGACTGAGCCAAACTGGGGAATTACCAGACGAGGGAGGACTGACCATATATGAAAATAAAGATCACGTGCTCAGTCTCCAGGCAGAAGAAGAACAGAGCAACACCCATTCCTGGATTCTCTCGATCCAGCTCTAGGAAGAAAAGATACTTTGAGGACTTGAATAATGTCGAAATTCATTTGGCAAGGGAAAAAACCGAGAATTAAACTGAAACTACTGCAAGAGTCAAAAGGGAAAGGAGGGTTTGGTCTGCCTGACTAGGAACTGTATTACCAAGCTGCTGTACTTACGTGGGTAAAAGAGTGGATAACATTAAAGAATAGGAGATTATTATTATTGGAGAGTCACGATCTGCAACTAGGGTGGCATGCGTTTCTCTGGTACGGGAGAAATATGGCACATCGATATTTCCAAAGGCATTACATAAGAAACACATTTTTATCAATGTGGGATAAAATTAAACAACAAAATTATAGGAAAATATCAGTCTGGCTCTCCACCTTAGAAGCACTGATACACCCAAATCTTATAAATATGGAAAAAAATGTTTCTTATAAGGCTATACTAAATGAGAAGGGTGAACTGAAAACCAGATTAGAATGGTCGTTGCTTACCTGAACGACCCTTTTATACTCGCTGTGAAGACACTCCTCAGACTGGGTAACGATCACTCCTATTTGCATGGCTGAGTGTCAATCAAATCCCTCTGGAGCTGGATCCTCCTCACTTCCTGTTCCTTCCTCAGACTTTTCACGAAGACAACTTGGTCCAAGAGCAGTAGAACCGACATGTAGAACTCCGGCAGATGGTCACACAGGAAGCAGACAGCTACAGAGGGAAAGAAAGCAGACCTCCACCAAGGCCAGACACGGCGAAGACAAGGGAGGGACGGAGTGTCTTCACAGCGAGTATAAAAGGGTCGTTCAGGTAAGCAACGACCATTTTCCTACTCGCTGTTCAGACACTCCTCAGACTGGGACATACCCAAGTTGAAGGAGAAAGAGGGAGGGAACTAAGCCGAAGACTGGCCTTGTGGAGAAATTACAGACTGTAATACTCTTCTGCCAAAGGCAGCATCTGCAGAGGCAAACTTATCTAACCTATAGTGACTCACAAAGGAAGAAAGGGAAGACCATGTGGCCGCCCGGCAAATATCATCTACTGAAGCCTGGGTAGCCCAAGCCGCTGAAGTTGCGGCGCTGCGGGTAGAATGGGGCACTATACCACCCGGGACAGGGGCCTCCCTCAATTCATATGCCTTGGATATACAAGCTTTGAGCCACCTGCCTACAGTAGAGGAAGACACCTTCTGACCCAGGGAAGAGGGGAGAAAAGACACTAACGGTGCCTCAGTCCTGCGAAACGAGGCAGTCCGTTTAAGATATCGTCGTAATGCCCTTCTCACGTCCAAAGTGTGCCAGCGCCTCTCAGCAGGATGGCGAGGGTTCGGGCAGAAATTAGGTAATACGAGTTCTTGGGCCCGATGAAAACGAGTGTTCACTTTAGGAACAAAAGCTGGGTCCAAGCGTAAAACAACCCGGTCAGGATAGAAGACGCAGAGGTCAGACCTCATTGACAAAGCTGCAATTTCGGATACTCTGCGAGCCGAAGTAATTGCCAACAAAAAGGCCATCTTTAAGGTCAAGAAACGAAGACTGGACGAAGCAATGGGTTCGAAGGGCGGAGCCGTCAAGGCCTGCAACACCAAGGTAAGGTCCCAAGTGGGGTAGCGGTGGACCTGCGGAGGTCGTAAGTTGGAAACCCCTTGTAGAAAAGAACGAATCCTGGGATCCTGAGACAACGGGACTCGAGCCTCCCCTGACAAGACAGTGGCCAGAGCAGCCACCTGTCGGCGTAGGGTAGCAGTGGCTAACCCTTTGGAGAATCCTGCATGCAGGAACCGCAGAATGTCCGGAACAGACGCAGTTGTTGGGTCAACATGATGATCTCCACACCATCTCGTGAAAGCAGCCCACGAGGCATTATAAATGCGAGTCGTCGATGGTCTTCGAGCTGCCTGAATAATAGAAATGACATCATCAGACAAATTGTCCTTGAAGAGCTTTATGCGCTCAAATGCCACACGGCTAATCGAAGCCATTCTGGTTCCGGATGACGGACGGCTCCTTGAGTCAGTACAACCTTGTCGGGCGGAATCCTCCATGGTGGTTCGACTGATAAATTCTTGAGGTCGGCGAACCACTCCCGACGAGGCCAATATGGCGCTATCAGCAGAAGATTCGCCCGTTCCTGAATGACCTTCCGCACGACCTTGGAGATGACAGGAAGGGGGGGAAAGGCGTAAAGAAGGCCCCGGGGCCACTGGCTTCGAAGAGCGTCCAGACCTTCCGCTGCTGGAGACGGGTAGCGGGAAAAGAACCTCGGCAATTGGGTGTTCTGAGCCGTCGCAAACAGGTCCACTAGGGGCCGACCGAACCTCCTGGATATGTCCTGGAACAGGCCGGGGTCCAACCTCCACTCGGCGTGATCTATTTGGTCTCTGCTGAGCCAATCTGCTTCTCGATTCAAGGTCCCCGAAATGTGTTCGGCTTTTATCGACGAGAGATGGAGTTCCGCCCATGACAGAAGACGCTCCGCCTCCTGCAGTAGTGTCCAGGAGCGGGTTCCCCCTTGTTTGTTGATGTGGGCCTTGGTGGCCACATTGTCCATTAAAATTAGAAGGTCTTGGTGATACACAAGGTGTTTGAAGTGCAGCAGAGCGAGTCGGACCGCCCTGAGCTCGAGCCAATTTATGTTGTGTAGTAGTTCCGTCGACGACCAGGCACCTTGGGCTAACTGACAGTCGAGGTGAGCTCCCCAGCCTCGCAGACTTGCGTCCGTGGTCAACACTATTCGAGCTGGTTCCAGGAAGGGAGAACCCTTGTTGAGGGCCGGAGACAGCCACCACCTCAGGGAAAGGCGAACTGGAGCTGGAACCAATACCTTGAGAAGAGACTCCGCTCGACCTTGCCTTTGGTAAGGAAGCAGGAACCACTGAAGGCGACGAAGATGGAAGCGCGCCCACGGAACGATGTCTATGCATGAGATCAATTTCCCAAGAAGCTGGGAGAGAGACAGCAAGGTCACAGTCCTGTGAAGTAAGACTTGAGACACCAGATTCCGAATGCTGACTTTTCTGTCGGGAGATAGGAAGACGACACACAGTCTCGAATCTATCGTTGCTCCTAGATGTAGAATGCGACATGTGGGAGTGAGATGGCTTTTGGCAAGGTTCAAAGTGAACCCGTGGTCTTGAAGTGTTTGAAGTAGCAGTTCCCGGTCCTGGATGGCCTGCTCGGGAGACGACGACAGGATCAAAATGTCATCGAGGTAACATGCCAGACGAACAGGAACCTCTCTGAGCGACGCCGCCACTGCCGCCAGTAACTTCGTAAAAGTCCTGGGAGCTGACGAAAGGCCGAATGGCATGGCCCGATATTGAAAGTGGTGGTCTCCAAAGGCAAACCTGAGGTACTTTCGGTATGACTGGTGAATGGGGACGTGGAGGTACGCCTCCTTTAGATCTACAGATTGCATCAGATCCCCCCTCCGGATGCAGCCGAGCAGAGACTTGAGGGAATGCATTTTGAACCGACGGTATAAGATGTGTTGATTGAGACGACGAAGATTCAAGATGCCTCTCCAATCTCCCGATGATTTCGGTACCAGGAATAGTGTCGAATAAAAGCCGGTTTTGCGTTGATTCGATGGAACCTGCTCTATGGCCTGGATTTGCAACAGATGGTGGATTTCGAGCGACAGAAGATATCGCTTTTCCGGCTGGAATGGCCAAGGGCAGGGAACATAATAGTCCTGAGGCATGGTGGTGAATTCCAAACGTAACCCTTCGGTGACAGTTCGGACAATCCAGGCATCCGAGGTGGTAACTGGCCACAGGTGAGAGAAGGCCTGGAGCTTGCCACCTATCGGAACCAGGGGCGGTGAGTCACTTACCGCGCCTGGAAAAGCGGCCCGCCAATTGCTTGAAAGGTCATCTGAAGTTGGATTGTCGGCGACCACGGTCACGAAAGGACGCCCTGTCAGAGGCAGGCTGGTACTGGAACTGTGAAGATCTGTAATAGGTGGCGCTTCCGGCGCCGTGCTCTTGACGAAAAGGCTGTCGAGAATAAGGAACAAAACGCCTGTCCTGACGGCGGAAAGACGTGGGCAACACTTTTTTCTTGTCCCTATTCTCAACCAGCACAGAGTCCAGGGATGAGCCAAATAAAGCAGGTCCCTTGTAAGGGGCAGCAGTCAAGCGCCACTTAGATTTGGCGTCAGCTCTCCAGTTACGGAGCCACAAGATACGTCTTGAAGATACCGTTGAAGCT
This sequence comes from Arizona elegans, assembly GCA_022577455.1. Classification (NCBI taxonomy): domain Eukaryota; kingdom Metazoa; phylum Chordata; class Lepidosauria; order Squamata; family Colubridae; genus Arizona; species Arizona elegans. The sequence continues at coordinate 7,377,689 of JAKOOJ010000019.1, read as the reverse complement.
AAGGCCCGAGAAGCGAACTTAGCCGCGTCCAAGGAAGCGTCAGCCGAATATTCAGCAGCTGCGACCAGTTTGGCCAGGTCCTGTTGTAAACGTGCGTCTTCCGGGGGAAGTCTGTCCTTCAATTGTCGCAACCACACCAACGATGCTCGATTAAAAAATGATGAGGAAGTTGCAGCACGAATGGCCCAAGCCGCCGCTTGGTGTGTCTTACGAAACCCCATTTCGGCTCGTTTGTCCTCGAACTTGAGGCCATCCCCAGCCTCACCCACCAGGATAGAAGACGATGTAAGGCTCGCCACCGGATCATCAATTGTAGGTAACTGCAGGAGAGCATCCAGCGCAGGAGCCGAGGCATAGAGCTTTCGATCAAAGGAATTCGGGCCTGACGGCTTTTGAACGACCAGGCAGAAAAGGTCAGGACATGGAACAAAGTCCTCATCAGGTTGAGGAAGATTAAACAAATTACTATTAGGGCCAGATGGCGCAGAAGAAGAAGAACCCTGAAGAGGTGTGGTATCCATATTAGTGGCAGCTTTCGCTTTGCGCAGCAGAGAGCGGAACAAAGAAGGCTTAAATAGTCCCGGGAAGGCCGGCTTGTCCTGGAGCTCCTCCTCATCCTCTGACATCTCCAAATCATCCATGAAATCTTCCTCCCGGGCTGATTCAGGTGCAAGACTACAGGGAGCAGCTTGTTGTTGTTGATGTGCACTCGGAGGATGCAGAGAAAATGCAGAAGTATTATGGCATATTGGAGCAGGGAAGGCACCAGTGGACTGCTGCAACCCCATTTGAAACATATGGGACATGGCCTGATTAAAAAAGGACTGAAAATCCACAGGCTGAGGAAACACAGGACCCGCCTCAGGGCGGAGCCCAGCTGCAGTGGGTGTAAAAGTAGCTTCAGGAGCTGACCTAGAAGCTTGAGAAAAATGGCTAGCAAAACTAGATGAACGGGATCTAGCACTAGCACCTGACTGAATAGTCGTAGCAGATGGGCCTTCCTCTCTCAGGCCACTGACCAGACAATCTGTATTATGAGAGGCCGAGGGCTCACAGGTCACCTCATGGCTCACTCCTTCAGAAATAGATCCCTGACAAGGGTCATTAGCTTGCTGTCTAGCCCTATCAAATTGCTTTTCTAATGCCTTGTGCCTCCTTTGGGCATCTTTATCTATTTTGGCAGATTTGGAAGACTTGGCCTGCCTGGGTTTCTTAGGCTTCTTCCCCCTTAGCTGTTTAGGGGAAGGCACTGGGGAGGGAGAGGGACTCCTGTCCAAATCAGAAGACAGAGCAACAGCCTCCCTGTCCTCCATGATCAATAAGCCCAACAAATATTAACAAATTAGTAAGAAATTGAAGAGAAACACTTATCAATTCCAAATATATATTGAATATTAGTGAAAGGAAGCTTAATATATATATCTATTTTTTATTATTATTATTATTATTATTATTATTATTATTATTATTATTATTATTTATTTATTTATTTATATATTTCAAATCAATAACTATTTACAGGTAAATATGGGCTGTCAATTATAACAAGACAACGGCCTTTTCTTTTCTCCTTTTTTTTTTTTTTTAATTTAATAATAATAAATGGAAAAGATTGCAAGCAGTTTGTACTTCCCTGAGGCTTACAGGCAGTCCTCTGCAGGCCGTTGGAAATTGCAGGTATACTCAGGACAGCGTCCACACCTGCTGGCACCCCAGCGACCCTGGAAACCAAAGCCCAGGTCGCTGTGCCCACGGAGCAGCTTGCAACAGCGGCGTTGGTCAGGGCCCAAAATGGCGGCCCGCGAGGCGAAATCCGACAAGTCCTAAGCCAGGCGAAACAAAGCGCCTACGGCCGGACTGAAGCTGCAGCTGAAAGACAGTCGCGATCACTCAAAACGGCTAATGAGTATGCCAGCCGGCAGGGACTCAAGCCGATCAGCCAAATGGACAGCAAATTACTCCACGGCCTCGCACAATGACTGGGCTCAAAATGGCGGCAATGGCGGCAAACGGCACCTCCGATGCCTTAGAATTAAACCGCCAGCCAAACCAAGCCGCTAGCGGCGGTCGGAGCCCCGAACCGCCGATATGCACTCCAAAACCTCACCAGGTGAAGCGCAGCACTTTAAAGTGAGAAACAAAGAATTTTAGCCAAATTAGTAAATTAAAGGAAATTTTAAGAGTCAATTTTTAACTGGAAAAACAGACACTCGATGCTCTTGCAATGGCTGAGTGAAAAAGTCTGAGGAAGGAACAGGAAGTGAGGAGGATCCAGCTCCAGAGGGATTTGATTGACACTCAGCCATGCAAATAGGAGTGATCGTTACCCAGTCTGAGGAGTGTCTGAACAGCGAGTAGAAAAATTAAAAGATCAAGGAGTGGAACTGGAGTGGTGGTCATACCTGCAGATACAATCGTGTTACGTGAAAGATGTGAAAATATGCAGTTTTTATAGAGAATTAACAACATTGGACAAATTATTAGTGGGGACTGATGACAAATTGATAAGGACACTATACAATTATTTATTAGACTATAAAATGGAAGAACAAGAAGTTAAAGAGACGATGGTTGTATGGGCTAAAAATTTTGGATATAATATTGATTTGGACAATTGGCAAAAGCTTTGGGAGAGAAATCGGAAATTGACATTGGCCACATCATATAAAGAAAATCTTTATAAAATGTTTTATAGGTGGCATCTCCCCCCCGCAAGATTGGCTAAAATGTTTAGCAATATGTCCCCAAACTGTTGGAAATGTAAACAAATACCAGGCACATACTACCACAATTGGTGGACCTGTAAAAAAGCAAGGAAATTTTGTATACAAATTCCTTTGTGGTTAGAAAAAATGGTTAGACAATGTATAGAGTTCAAGCCAGAATTGTTCTATTAGGCATTATATCAGATGGCTATGATAAAGGGACAATATACCTAATATTACACATCCTGACCGCAGCAAGAATGGTGTATGCACAGCAGTGGAAGAGTGAAAACACCCCTTCAGAGGAGGAGATAATAAGGAGGATACTAGTCTGTGCAGAAATGGATAGACTAACGTTAAAAATAAAAGACAAAGAAGAGACAGAATATTATGACACATGGAACAGATTTTATCAATGGCTAGAAGCATGAGGTGGAAGTTGGAATATGAAAAAATTAGGTTAGGTGGACTTGGAAAGGGATACTATATATGCATCGTTGTATTAGAATGAATATGATGGTCAAAAATAACTGTACAACACTAGTACTGTTTAAATAGTATATATGTGTTTTCATTTTGGTTTTTATGGCAAGAGAAATGCTAGGACAATCACACTGTATTCAATATAGATTTATATGTAAACAATAAAAATATATTATTTTATTTTAAAAAAATAAACAATAAACAGTAAGCTTTTCAGAAATGAAATGATCCCGGACTTTTATTTGGATACTCAAGCTGGATGTTGACAGTTACTTTGTACCAAAGTTCCTGTCATCAAAAGGCCCTATGGTACACAAGTTCTGGAAACCAAGAGTTATTCCCTCTATGGAAGCAAGAGCTTGGTACCTTGATATCTATCTTAGTCCATATCTGCAAAAACTGGCAATTTGTAAACTTGAAAGAGACGTGTATTGCTTTGTCAATGCTAAACAGTCAAGTTAAGCCCAAATCAAAACTGTTGTTACGTGCATGTGGTCAAACCATGATCAAGACCATAGCAATGACAGAGGCAGATGGAGCTGTACCCAAGTATAATATAAATAAACTCCTAAATTAGTCTTTTGATATTTGGGGGTGTATACTTCATGGGTTCTAATAATAACACTGAAGATGGATTAGGAGGCTAGAAACATCAACTTAATCTTCTTCAAGATGATGGCATTAATGTTGAAATGTGATTTGTCTCAAGACTATAACCTAATTTTAAAAACTTTTCCACAGTGCAGGAGCAGAATCCATACATGGAACTACATTAAAATGGCAAGTTACAAAAGGAAGGTTTACTTTTGCTGCTCTCACTGCAGAGATGGAACAGAATAATTCAACTTGATGGCTGCATAGATACTGTCTTTTTATTAGAAATACAGGGAGCTCAGTTGACAACACTACACTGTATACTCATATGTTATTAAAGGGTCCAGAACTTAAGCCTTCCAATGCACCTTCAGAAGGAAACTGCCTACACCCAGGAACTGGGCCGCACAGCTGGAGGTGAGCGGCAGGCAAATGAGCAAAGCCAAAACCATCCCCCTTCCCCAGTCCATGGAAAACTTGTCTTCCACTAAAGTACAAAAGAAGATTGGTGCCAAATAGGTTGGGGACTGCTGGCCTACACGATCTACCTATTTGTCAGACTATACTCATTTATCTGAATTCTTTCCATAAAGGTGGCTCAGATCCTCAGGCCCTGGACCTCCGGCTGATGTTATGTAACGCCAGGTCTGTGGTAAATAAAGCCCCCCTCATTTACAATCATATTCAGGAGGGGGGAGCGGACCTGGTGGGTATCACGGAGACCTGGTTGGGCCCAGAAGGGGGGGTGCCCCTTGTAGAAATGTGCCCACCAGGTTTCCGGGCATTCCATCAGCCGAGGGGCAGGGGGGTGGCGGATGTTATTAACGAAGATCTATGTCCGAGGGAGACCACTGTTCCTCAGATAGCTGGATGTGAGTCCCGCCTCGTGAAGTTGGGCCGTGGGGTGCAGGTGGGCCTGCTGATCGTGTACCTGGCTCCCTGCTACATGGCAGCGGCCCTGCCCGAGCTGCCTGATGTGATAGCCGGGGTGGTGGTTGGTACCCCCAGGCTGATGGTCGTGGGGGATTTCAACCTGCCATCGGTCGGTAACACATCAATGGCAGCCCGGGAGTTCATGGCTTCCATGATGGCCTTGGACCTGACCCAGTTAGTTCGAGGCCCTACTCACACGGGGGGGACACACTCTGGATCTGATTTTTGTCTCTAGTCAGTGGCAGAATGATCTAGAAATAGGGGATTTAGTTATGCAGCCCTTGTCATGGTCTGATCATTCACTCCTTCGACTGGATCTTCGAACCGCTACCCCTCGCTGCAGGGAGACGGAACCGGTTAGATGGTTCCGTCCCAGGCACCTGATGGACCCGGAGAGGTTCCGGACGGAGCTTGGGCCACTTCCTGAGGCTCTGGCCCATGACTCGACTGAAGAACTAGTGGCTGCCTGGCATAGGGCGGCCGCTGGGGCTTTGGACCGCATCGTGCCTTTGTGGCCTCTGACTCGGCGCCAATCTCAATTGGCTCCTTGGTTCTCCGAGGAGCTGAGAGAGCTGAAGCACTGGAAAAGACGCCTGGAGAGCGGTTGGAGGGCCAGCCATTCCGAATCTGACCGAACACTGGTGAGGTCTCATATTAAGAACTACCTAGTGGCGATCAAAGCGGCAAAATTTAATTATTTTTCCGCTCTGATTGGGTCTGCGGATAACCGCCCAGCCGCCCTGTTTAGGGTGACCCGCTCCCTGCTCCACCAGGGAGCGCGGAAAGCCCCTTGCAGGGTAGGGCTGAGGATTTTGTGCAATATCTGCATGACAAAATCGCTCAGATTTGGGAGGGCTTGGACTCCGACTGGATGGGTTCAGATGGGATGACGGAGGTGGGTCTTGAGAATGTTAGCTGGGAGGAATTTGACCTTGTGACTCTGGAGGACGTGGACAGGGTCTTGGATAGGCTGAATGCGGCCACATGTTTGCTGGACCCGTGTCCCTCCTGGTTGGTGCTGGCTTCCCGGGAGGTTACACGAGGCTGGCTCCAGGGGATTATTAACGCTTCTTTGAGTGAGGGTTTCTTTCCCGCCGCTTTGAAAGAGGCGGTGGTGAGGCCCCTCCTCAAGAAGCCTTCCCTGGACCCGGCTGTTTTTATCAAATTATCGTCCTGTCTCCAACCTTCGTTTTGTGGCAAAGGTTGTTGAGAGTGTGCTGGCATGACAGCTTCCTCAGCACCTGGATGAAGTGGATTATCTAGATCCATTCCGGTCGGGTTTCAGGCCTGGGTATAGCGCGGAAACGGCATTGGTCGCATTGGTTGATGATCTCTGGAGCGCTCGGGATAGGGGTTGTTCCTCTGTCCTGCTCCTGTTAGATCTCTCAGTGGCTTTTGATACCATCGACCATGGTATCATGCTGCGCCAGCTGGAGGGGTTAGGAGTGGGGGGCACCGTTATATGGTGATTCGCCTCCTTCCTCTCCGGCCGTACACAGTCTGTGTTGGCAGGGGGGCAGAGGTCGACCCCAAGGTGCCTAGTTTGTGGGGTGCCACAGGGGTCGGTCCTCTCGCCCCTCCTGTTCAACATTTATGTGAAGCCGCTGGGTGAGATCATCCGTGGCTTCGGGGTGGATTTCCATCAGTATGCTGATGATACTCAGCTGTACATTTCCACCCCGGGCCACCCCAATGATGCCCTTGAAGTGATGTCCCGGTGCCTGGAAGCCCTACGGATCTGGATGGGGAAGAACAAGCTCAGACTTAACCCTTCCAAGACCGAGTGGCTGTGGTTTCCGGCGTCCCGTCATAGTCAGTTGACTCCATCACTGACTATTGGGGGTGAGATCTTGACCCCCTCAGAGAGGGCTCATAACTTGGGCGTCCTCCTGGACTCGCAGCTGTCTTAGAAGACCATCTGACGGCTGTGGCCAGGGGGGCTTTTTATCAGGTTCGCCTGATTTCCCAGTTGCGTCCCTTTCTGGATCGGGACTCCTTACGCACAGTCACTCACGCCCTCGTCACTTCCCATCTGGACTATTATAACACTCTCTACATGGGGCTCCCCTTGAAGAGCACCCGGAGGCTCCAACTGGTCCAAAATGCGGCCGTGCGGGTAATTATGGGAGCGACTCAATGCTCCCATGTAACACCGCTCCTGCGCAAGCTGCACTGGCTCCTGGTGGTCTTCCAGGTGCGATTCAAGGTGTTGGTTGCCACCTTTAAAGCGCTCCATGGCATGGGCCCTGGGTATCTACGAGACCGCCTTCTGCCACCGATAGCCTCCCATCGACCGGTACGCTCCCACAGAGAGGGGCTCCTCCGGGTGCCGTCAGCTAGACAATGTCGGCTGACGACCCCCAGGGGAAGAGCATTCTCTGTGGGGGCCCCCACCCTCTGGAATGAGCTGCCCCCGGAGATTCGTAGGATTCCCGACCTGCGTACCTTTCGTCGCACCCTAAAAACATTACTATTCCAACAAGCAGGGCTGGCCTAAATAATAATAATATTTTTACTATTTTAATGGGTTGTTTTATTAGAATTTTCGGCCAATTGATTTAATTGTTTTAAATTGTTTTTAATTTTTATACTGTCATGGTTTTATTTCTGGCTGTACACCACCCTGAGTCCTTCAGAAGGGCGGTATAGAAATTTAATAAAATAAATAAATAAAATAAACAATTCCCTGATATAAGAAAATAAAGAAATTTGAACATAGATTATATCATGGGAGTTTTTAAAAAGATCTGGTTAAAAAATATTTGAACCTTGGAAAGTGTGGTAGTGAACTAGTGCTTACTATTAATAGTAACAGTTAGTTCTTTTTTAGTGACTGTTCGCAGTTACTACGGTGATAAAAAAGTAACTTTATGACCAATTCTTGCATTTATGAGTTTCACAGGTCCATAAAGGAAGGCTGAAGTAAGAACATTAGTACAGTCAGTTTCACTTAGTGATCACTTCACTTAAAGACCGATTCATTTTAAATCAATAATTGTTAAAGGATGAAATTTGAATACATATCTGATTTAATTTTAAAAAATCAAAACTGAGTATCATACATATTTCTTAACTGCAAAATACAAATTAAAATAATAATATGAAAACAGTTTAAATAGAGATCAATTTGGAAGAGATTTTTGAGAACTTGAATAGTTTTTTCAGATACTTACAGTTCCACCAACTATTCTTCCTAGTGGATACCATGCTCTTTCATCAAACCAATTTAAAAATTCATAAAATCCATGGGACGCAAGATGATGTGTTGATCTGTAGTTAAACCTGTAAAAAAATAGATCAAATGTAAAAAAAACTATTAATTAAATGTCAGTCCAGGTAAAAGTTCAAATCCATATAATGTTGTTTGAGGAACTAAATGCTTAGAATTTCTAATATTAAAAGAGTCTCCTCCCCCAAGAAGGTGCTGTGAAACCACCTAGCGATCACAGTGCTCTGGTAAATTATCAGTTGTACCTTACATTACTAGACTAATCCCTTTTAATTATTGGACCCTGTGCATAACTGTATTTGACCAATTCTCAAACAACTGGCTGAGAGCTGAGAACTGTTTTTATACTACCAGCAAGATAAGATTACAGCATGGGAAGGAGGAAGCAAAGAGGAACTGTCCAAGCAACAAAAAAAGTTGGCAATGTCACTCCCAAGATATTTAACCTTTTCCACTGTAAAGCCTGATTTTGTTAAAATCTCATGCTTATATGCAGCCATATTCTTGACTCACATCTTTGTTTTCTGTTTGTTTAAAACCAGCCAAAGCTCCAGAGTCATTCAACTTGCAGAGAAGGCTGATTTGGTTTGTACCACTGAGACCTGGCTGGGCCCAGTGGGAGGTGTTCCTCTCAGAAATGTGCCCAGTGGGTTACAGAGTATGGCACCAACCTAGACTTCAGGGCCGGGGAGGGGGTGTGGCTGTTGTCATCAAAGAATCTCTGGCAGCTCCACAAGTGCCTGGCTATGAGACCCTTTTTCTTAGGTTGGGTTCAAGGGATCAGGTGGGATTGCTGCTGCTGCTGTACCAGCCTCCCTGCTACATGGCAGCTTCCCTACCCGGGCTCTTGGATCTCACCGCAGGGCTGGTAGTGGAGTTCCCCAGGCTTATAGTTCTGGGGGGTACTTCAACCTGCCATCCCTAGGGGGTGGGGTCAGAGGTAGGGATTTTATGGAAACCATGACTTCCATGGGCCTGTCCCAGGTCATCCAGGACCCGACTAGGAATAGTGGTCACACACCAAAAGGGGCGTGCTAAAGTATTTGCTGGTTTTCTGGAAGACAAAGTCACTCGGTTTTGTTCCCAGTTAGATGCCAGCATGGTTGCTGGTCTGGTGGAGGTACCAGGAGCAGGTCCTTGCCCAGTTATCTGGGAATGGTTTGACCCTGCTGCTCCTGAAGTGGACAGGATCCTAGGGAGTACGCACACAAGGACCTGTGTTTTAGATCCATGCAGAATAGAATAGAATAACAGAGTTGGAAGGGACCTTGGAGGTCTTCTAGTCCAACCCCCTGCCCAGTCAGGAAACCCTACACCACTTCAGACAAATGGTTATCCAACATCTTCTTAAAAATTTCCAGTGTTGGAGCATTCACAACTTCTGGAGGCAAGTTGTTCCACTAATTGTTCTGTCAGGAAATTTCTCCTTAGTTCTAAGTTGCTTCTCTCTTTGATTAGTTTCCACCCATTGCTTCTTGTTCTACCCTCAGGTGCTTTGGAGAATAGTTTGACTCCCTCTTCTTTGTGGCAACCCCTGAGATATTGGAACACTGCTATCATGTCTCCCCAGTCCTTCTTTTCATTAAACTAGACATACCCAGTTCCTGCAACCGTTCTTCATATGTTTTAGCCTCCAGTCCCCTAATCATCTTTGTTGCTCTCCTCTGCACTCTTTCTAGAGTCTCAACTCTAGAAAGCACCTCAAATGTACCTCGTAGCTTGTGAAAGCTTCCTTGGAGGTGACATGCAGGTAAGATTAGATTGGCCCTCACTTTGACACTCTTTCAAAAGGCCCTGAAGACCTGGTTCTGCCAATGGGCCTGGGGAACCCAGAGTGAGATGAAGCCATCAAGTGGCTTGTTTGTGTCTTGTTGCGGGGGGGGGGGGGGGTTGTTTTTTTATTTTTATATTGGGTTTTTATTGTTTGTAAGCCACCTAAAGTCGCTGAGGGTGAGTGGGTGGCCATATAAATCTTCTAAATAAATAAAGTTTGTCATCAAATGTTCCAAACTGTTTTGGGGATCTTGCACAAATACCACTAACTCATCTGCAAAGGCTCTTGTCTCTTTCTTAATTTTTACACCAGTTATTCAGTCATCTCATCCGATATCTATTCAAAACCTCTAGGACTAATAAAAAGCAGTGGGACAACCTTCTTTTTTACCCTTTTGAATCTCACGTTTTAATCAATTCACCATTAACAATAATATGTGCATATTGTGATGTGTAAATTGAGCTAATACCTTGAATAAATTGCTCTCCAAAGTCCATTTCCTCCAAAAGACTAAAGAGGAAATCCCAATTTAGATTGTCAAAAGAATATTAAGGCTGCCTGGGTTTTTATGATATTGCAAATATTCAATAACATTTAGCACCATTCTGACATTATCCCTCAGTTGCCTTTTTGGTAAGAAAACAGATTGGTCCTCATATGTAATATTCTGCCAAATCATCTTCAATCTCTCCCCCAGTATTGTCATAAAGAGTTTATAATCATTATTTAATAAGGAAATTGGTCTATAGTTCTTTATCAATGTAGCATCTTGACCTTCGTTTGGAAGCAGAGCAACATTAGCGTCCCTCTATGTTCTGTCCTCACTACACATTAGTCTGAGTGCAGCTCGACATGCAGCTAAACCCACCTATCCTTCAATAAAACAGATCGTGTGCATAGAGCTGAATGCTTTATTGAAAGAGGATATGATGAAACTGGGGGGTGAAATGAGGGGTGTGCTGTGCAGGCAGATTGTTAGGGGCCTTGGAAAGCCCACTGGAGGCCGTGTCCAGGTCGGCAGAGGCCACAGGCAGGGGGTGCTGCACATGGACAAATATTAGAAAGATCCTGACCTAACAACTGCAACTGGGAGTACTGGAAATCTAGAGACTAAAAACTTGGTAGAGAGCCAGGCTTGAAAGTAGGTCATAGCAATTGTTGTATGGAGTTATTCTATATGAAAATTCTGCCGGGGCAATAGTGATTGGCTGTAGCTGCAATAGCATCTTAAATATTGCTGGAGCACCCGATTACTTTTCTCTACCTTGCCATTCCTTTTTTTAAAAATATTTTTAATTACATTTTTTTCTCTTTACATATCTCTATTACATATTTAACAGATCTATGACATTATTCATACAACTAGAACCAATATCAGTACATTACATACATTCTATTTCTAAACATTCTATACCTTTATGTACATTTCCATTCCTTATTTCTATTATCTATCCATTCATACCATTACTCCCATACCACATAATATTCCGAGTCATCCTTTCCCTTTAACTCTAATGTGAGTTTATCCATTTCTGTGCAATCAAATATTTTTTGAATAACTAATCCCTCTGGCAGTATACTATCTTTTTTCCAATACTGCGCAAAAGCAATCCTTGCTGCCGTTAATATATGTAACATCAAATATTTTATCTTTTTATTACATTTCACCCTAATTATCCCCAGAAGAAACAATTCCGGTTTAAGTTCTATTTGACACTTAGTTAGATAAATGCCAACAATAAAACATCTTATATTGGTTTTCCTTATAGGCCACGGATTTAGTTATTGTATAATTTTTATTCCAAATTTTTTCCCAGTCTTCTAATTCTATATTGTGTCCTACGTTTTTAGCCCAGGCGATCATGGGTTCTTTCACCACTTCCTCCGCCCTATCAAAATTTAGTAAATAATTATATATTTTGGTTATTAGTTTTCCCTCTGGACTTACCAACAGTTTATCTAATTGTTGTGGTTCTATATCAAATCCATATTCTTCAACCCAACAAGACAGACACAGACTTCAGAGGATAATTAGAACTGCAGAAAAAACAATTGCTACCAACCTGCCTTCCATTGAGGACCTGTATACTGCACTAGTCAAAAAGAGGGGTGTGAAAATATTTACAGACCCCCTCGCCTCCTGGACATAAACTGTTTCAACTCCTACCCTCAAAACGACGCTATAGAGCACTGCACACCAGAACAACTAGACACAAGAAGTTTTTTCCTGAACGCCATCACTCTGCTAAACAAATAATTCCCTCAACACTATCAAACTAATTACTAAGTCTGCACTACTATTAATCTTCTCATCGTTCCCACCACCCACACCCAAGTGGAAGGAGCCACTTATGACTGTATGACTGTAACTTTGTTCCTTGGATCCTTACGATTTATATTGATATTGTTTCCTGATTGCTTATTTGTACCCTATGACTATCATTAAGTGTTGTACCTTATGATTCTTGATGAATGTATCTTTCTTTTATGTACACTGAGACCATATGCACCAAGACAAATTCCTTGTGTCCAATCACACTTGGCCAATAAAAATTCTATTCTATTCTATTCTATTCTATTCTATTCTATTCTATTATTTTCTTCTGCATCCTTTTTATATCTAGATTGTAAGTATGGCCACCAATCTATAAATATTTCCCTTTCTTTTAATTCCTGATTGTTTTTGAGATTCCCTTGTCTAAAATTTCATTGTATCTGAGCATTTTGCCTACTAGTGTATTGGGATAGATCATTGCCTCCATGGTGGATAGCCACCCAGGGATCTTCATGTAGTGGTTTTTCTTTATGTCTTCCCACATTTGTAACAACGCATCCCTTATGTCTGTGAAAATATGAATGTGTCTTTTATTTCCCATGTCCAACAGAAAGGCGTGCCACCCCTTTTGTAAATTGTGCCCTTCCAATGTTAAAATTCTATTTTTTAAATTTATCCAATCTCTAATCCATACTAATATCACTGCCTTATAATAGAGTTCCCATGCCGGGAGTCCAAAGCCACCTCTACTCCTACTATCCTGAAGTGAGACTAATTTTATCCGTGCCTTCCTACCTGACCAAATTTTGTATTTTGTTTAGGTCTGTAAAAACATATCCAATTTTACAGGGATTGTTTGCAATAAATAATTTAGGTAAAATATTCATTTTGATGGTCATTATTCTTCCCAATAAAGATAACTGTAACGTCCCCCCCTTTCCAAATCCTTTATTTTTTGAAATAATTCTATGTAATTATCATCTTTTATTGAAGAGCAACTTGCCGTTAACCAGATTCCTAAGTATTTAATCTTTTTAGTGATTTGTAATCCCATTTCCCTCTCTAGGTCTCTTTTCTGGTTCATTTTTAACTAACATTTTAGTCTTTTCTTTGTTAATTTTGAGGCCCGATACTTCTCCATATTTTTCTATTTCTTGTAGTAAGATAGGGCCCGTTTCCAATGGCTCTTCAATAAAAAATACCAAATCATCAGCAAAGGCCTGTACTTTATACTCTTTTAATTCTCGTTCCTTTGATATCTTGGTTCGCTCTAATTCTCAGCCCCTCTGGAGCCGCCAGTGCTTCACTGGCTTCAGTATTCTCCAGATCCCCTTCATGGTCTTCATGGTGATGTGTTGTCGAGGGGCTTTTGACACTCGACACTAATTCTAATTAATATTTCTAATGTCAGAATAAAGAGTAAAGGTGACAATGGACATCCCTGACATACTCCCTTCATTATTTGAAATGCTTTTGTCGTGTCCCCATTTAATATTACACTAGCCTTCTGAGTGGTATAAATTGCTTCTATCATATTTTCAAATTTATCTCCAAAGTTCATTTCTAATTTGTCGAATCATAAATTGCCAGTTTAAATTATCGAATGCCTTTTGAGCATCCAGAAAAACAAGCACCACTTGTTTTTCTGGATGGGCTTCATAATATTCCAATATATTTACTACAGTTCTTGTATTATCTCTTATTTGCCTTGTCGGTAAAAATCCATTCTGGTCAGGGTGCATATTTTGTTTAATAATTTTTTCAACCTTTCTGCTATAATGTTCATATATATTTTGTAGTCAGCATTTAGGAGAGAGATTGGCCTATAATTTCTAATTTGGTTCTTGTCTGCAACCCTCTTTCGGTATCAAGGTGATATATGCCTCCCTCCACGATTCTGGTAATTTTGCTTCCCTCAATGCTTCATTACATATTTCTAGTAGTAGCGGTTCTATTAACTCACCCATGTTTTTTTTTGACAAAATTTTTATTTTTTAAACAAATATATAAAAAACAAAAAAACATCTTCAATGTAAATACATACAGTGTGTCGGTTGGTTACAAGTCTTTTGTGCATCTTCACTCTATTCATATAAATCCATATATAATTATCCTCATTAATCATATGTTTAACTATGGCTGTTTCGTCCCTCATTTCATACAGAACCAGAGAAGACGCAGTCCGTTCGAAGAACCGACCACTCCTGGACCCCGGACCAGTACAAGCCAGGGTGGAATTGGACTCTCCTGCAGCACACATAGAAAGAACGTTCAAGGTTAAGTCCAACGTTCATTCTCCTGTGGGCTGCCTGGAGAGTCCAAGCATGGGATATACCCAAGCTAAATCGTTGTTGGGTGGGAAGCAGATTGGTCCAGGGTCCCCTCAGCCGGCAGGACTCTTTGTAAGACATGCCTCCCAAACGCCGCTTCAGCAGATGTGTACTGATCCAATTTGTAGTTCCTCATGAACGGTGAAGGAGAAGCCCAAGTGGCGGCCCTGCAGATTTCCAAAATTGATGCATGTGTAGCCCAGGCCGCCATGGTGACAGCAATACGAGTCGAGTGCGCCGTGATGCAACGTGGCACAGGACGAGCTTGTTATTCATAAGCTAAAGCAATACATGCCTTGAGCCAACGTCCAATGGTAGATGGTGACACCTTCTTCCCCATCGAAGTGGGCTGGAATGACACGAATAAGACCTCCGTCCTCCTAAAGGAGGCCGTACGTTTAACTTTTCAAAGCTCTGCGTACATCCAAGGTATGCCAGCACTTTTCCCTTGAATGTCTTGGATTGGGGCAAAAGTCCGGCAAAATAACCTCCTGTGCCCTGTGGAACCACGAATTTATTTTTGGCACAAAAGTAGGGTCCAATCGAAGAATGACTCTGTCTGGGTGAAATATGCATAAATCCTGGCACACTGAAAGTGCAGCTAGCTCCGATATCTGGCGTGCAGATGTAATCGCAACTAAGAATACAACTTTAAATGTAAACAGTCTAAGTGTGGTAGTCCGCAAGGGCTCGAAGGGAGGTAAAGTGAGTGCTTTTAAAACCAAAGATAGATCCCAGGTTGGGTATCTATGCACTGTCGGCGATAATAAGTTGGCAGCTCCTTTTAAAAAACTACGGACCTTTCGATGTTGAGATAGTGGAATAGGTCCTTCGCCTGGTAGCCAATGCTGCAACTTGTCACCGAAGCGTATTAGTTGACAATTTCTTCTCCAGGCCTCGTTGCAAGAAATCCAGGACTTTCGGAACGGTTGCTGCAGTCAGTACCAGATCCACCTTGGAGCACCAGCAACAGAACGATGCCCAGGTGGCATCATAAATCCTGATCGTCGACGCTTTCCTAGACACAAGGATGGTAGAAATCACTTTAGGGGAATAATGTCCCTTCTTGAGGTTCTCCTGCTCAAGTGCCAAACTGCCAACTTGAGCCACTGAGGGTCCGGATGTTGGACAGCCCCCTGGCTGAGGGAGACCTTGTGCGGTGGTAATATCCAGGGACGTGTTATCGACAGTGAGATCAGGTCTGCGAACCATGGACGTCTCGGCCAATGTGGTGCGACTAACAACACCTCCGCCTCCTCTTCCAGAATCTTCATTATCACCCTCTGGATTAACGGGACGGGAGGAAAGGCGTACAGTAGTTCGGCCGGCCACGGACAACGAAAGGCATTGACACCCTCAGCCTCTGGAGTCCAGAACCGGGTGAAGAACCGAGGCAGGTGAGTGTTTTGAGGTGTGCCAAACAGGTCCAAGGTTGGAGTCCCGAAGTGAACTGTGATGAGGTGGAATAGATCCGGATGAAGTTGCCATTTGGACTGGTCTATTGTCGTTCGGCTCAACCAATCCGCTGTAGAGTTGGATGTCCCTGCGATGTGTTCTGCCCGCAAGGACAGATGCCGTTCTGCCCAAAGACACAATTTCTTCGCCTCGCACATAAGGAGTTTGGAGCGAGTGCCCCCTTGGCGGTTGATATGTGCCTTGGCCGTGACATTGTTAGCAGAAGCACGTACTGGTTCGACAACTCTGTCTGAAAATGTCGGAGCGCCAGATGGACCGCTCTCAGCTCCAGCCAATTGATGTCATTGCGTAGATCTCGCTGAGACCACTGCCCTTGAGTCACCTGAGCCCGCAGGTGCGCCCCCGAGCCAAAGAGACTGGCGTCCGAGGTTAGAACCAGTCTGGGAGGCTCTCAAAACAGGCAGCCCTCTTCTATGGCCTTCAACTTCCACCAATTCAAGGACTGAAGCACCTGTTGAGGAACACTGATCCTGCCCAGTGAGTTGCTGCGCCCTGACCTCTGACTGGGAAGGAGCCACTGCAAGGGCCTGGTATGTAAATGAGCCCAGGGAACTACTGCTACGCAGGAAATCATTTTCCTTAACAGTTGGGAAAGAAGCAAGAGGGGCACTGAAACTGATGCCTGAACCTGTTTCACCAAGTCCCTTATACTGTCCCGTCGTTCTTGAGACAGGAACACCTGAGATAACTGAGTGTCGATCACCGCCCCCAGATGAGTAAGTCTGGTGGATGATGTCACATGGCTTTTCTCCCAGTTTACTGAGAAGCCGTGATCCTGAAGAGACTGGATCGTGAGTTGTAGATCCAGCTGTGCCTGCCTGAGAGACAATGACTGGATCAGAACATCCTCTAGATAGCACTGTAGGCGGATGGGATGTGCCCTCAGACATGCTGCTACCACGTCCAGTAATTTGGTAAAGGTACGTGGGGCTGAGGAGAGGCCAACGGGAAGTGCCCGATATTGCCAGTGGTGGCCTGCAAATGCAAATCTGAGGAACCTCCTGTGAGATACCCGTATGGGGACATGAAGGTAAGCCTCCTTGAGATCTATTGATGTTAAAAAATCTCTTCTGAGGCAACCCAGAATTGAATGAAGTGATTGCATTTTGAACCTCTTGTATCTTATGTGAACATTGAGGTCTTTTAAATTCAATATAGCCCTTTGGCCACCCGAGCTCTTAGGAACTAGAAAGAGTATGGAGTAAAACCCCAAACCTCTTTGCCCAATTGGTACCGGTTCGATGGCCTTGATGTCCAGCAAGTGCTGAATCTCAGCCTCCATCATAGCCTTCTTGGTGGCCTCCCTGGGTACCGGGCACTGAATGAATTGATGAGGGGGTCTTGAACAAAATTCTAAGGTCAGTCCAAGAGTTATTGTTTGTAATACCCACGCGTCCGTGGTGATATCCCTCCATTGGTCAGCAAACCTCTTTAACCTGCTGCCAATCGGGATTTGAGACCCCGAGTCATTTGGAACGGCGGTAGGGGCATCCCCCTGAACCCCTGTAAGGCCGCCTGGAGTGTGGTTTGTCGAAGTGTAAATCAGCCTCGGTTTCCCCCTGGGGTAACTGCACTTAATTAGAGACAGATGGATCTTGTTTTCCATGCTGTATACTTTAAAGAAAGAAAAACCAAAATATATATATTCTAATAAAGATTTTATTATAAAAATAGAAAAACTAGCTAACTACATCTTTACCGGCAGCTTATTACACCGACGAACAAAGGAAGTATAAATCAGGAAGTTAGAAAAGAAAGAATGTAGACATGCGCAGTAGCTCAGCGTTTCACAAGACTAGTCTTATCACTGTTGCTATAGATATGTGATGAAGTTCTCTGGCAGGCTACCGTAACGCTCAGAATGGACGCTCAGCTGACAAACATAACACAGTGACATGGTTGTCGAGATCTGTCTCGAAACCCTGACCTATCCTGTGCTCTGTCCCCTCCATAGGGGTACTGTCTATGATAGGGGGAGGCGGAAAACTCCGCCTCGGTGTTCTGAAAGGGCTGCCGACGATAATAAGGTGTAGACTGTCTCTCAGGCCTTCTAGTCAGCTGTGGAAGAACCTTCCTCTTATCCTTCCCTTCCACTAGGATGGGGTCTAGAGCTTCTCCAAGCAGCTGATGACCCTTAAAGGGGCCCGCGGCCAAGCACCACTTGGACCTTGTGTCTGCCTGCCACTGGTGTTGTCATAACAAACGCCTGGAAGCTACATTAGACGCCAGAGCTCTGGAGGCAAATTTTGCCACATTAATGGTAGCATCAGCTGTATACTCTGTTGCAGCTATTAGCTTGCTGATATCTTGTTAGAGGTAGACATCCTCTGGGGAGATCCTGGCCTGCATC
The DNA here is from genome assembly GCA_022577455.1 of Arizona elegans. Lineage (NCBI taxonomy): Eukaryota > Metazoa > Chordata > Lepidosauria > Squamata > Colubridae > Arizona > Arizona elegans. Next base: position 7,359,540 of record JAKOOJ010000019.1, on the reverse strand, counting down.
TGTTTTAACCATAAGAGTGATGTGCGAGAAATGAATGAAGCTGCTGTAGCAGACCTAATTGCCCAGGCCGCTGACTGGTGTGTGCAGCCAAATCCGCCTTCCTATCCTCAGTCTTAAATCCCTCTGCATTATCAGAAGGAAGAATGGCTGCTGAAGCCAAATTAGTTAAGGGAGAATCTACTGTGGGAATCTGGAGGAGCTCCTCAAGCTCCTTCTCCACAGTGTACATCTTTTTGTCCATGCCACTAGGTGCTGGAATTGAAACAGGTTGTTCCCATTGTCTCTGAATTACATCTACAAAGAATTTTGGGGAAGGAATAACGTCATGAGTGGTAACCTGCTCCGTAAAGAGACTGGCACAAAGACCCTGAGAGTCCTTAGGGTCTGCAGTAGATCTCTCCATCTGACCCATATTAGCAAGTCATTTTAGCTTTGAGCAATAATGTTTTAAAAAGATGGGGACAGAATAAGCCAGTATATGCAGGTTTATCCTGAGCAAGTCCTTCATCACCAGACATTTCAAATTCCCCTAATTCCTCTTCTCCTTCCAGCGAAGCCTTGCTGTGAAGTGATGGAGATGCATGGCGTGATTCCTCCCTATAGTCTCTGTGCCTATGTGAATGTTGATGCATAGGATCTGACTTTGAAGGCCCTGGATGTAAGGGAGCCAACAATCCCCTTTGTGCCAGCGCCTCATCAATACCTTGAGTAATAGTTTGCACAATGGCATAACTTAACTCTGAGGATAAACTTTGTTGTGTCGCTTCTAGAGGGCGCAGCCCCACTGCTGTAGGCGTAAAAGTGGCTGATGGTGCTGAACGCTGCCTGCCAGGCACCTGAGAGGAATCAGAAAGGGGCTGAGGTGGGTCTGGGACAAATCCTTCTTGAAAAGGAACTGCATGAAACCCATGTGAGTCCTGAGGCACAGTGGGAGACCAGTTAAGTTGATCTTCCTGCACTTCCTGTGGCTGTAAGTCTGAAGGTAAAGTATAAGTAGGCTCACACTGATCCCTAGAACCCTCAGGGGATTTAGGAGCTGCAGCCTGTTGCTGAGCCTTTGCAAAATGCTTTTCTAAGGCTTTTTGTCTTCTCAGGGCATCTTTCTCAGCAGCTGCAGATGAAGATTTAGAATATTTGGCTTGGGTGCTAGTAGAAGGCTTGCTAGATCTCAATCTGGGCTTTTTAAGTACAGGACATTCAGCCTGACGTTGGGAAGGTGAAGACCCTTCAGAATCACTACTATTTGCCATATCTAGCACAGAATACAAGGTCCAGAACCCCCAATTGTAAACACTGAAAGATTTACTCACTGCACAGTTCAGAGCTCAAATCAAGCCAAACTGGCAAAATGGTTTGTTTGCATATGATTATAGGCAGCAGCAGCAATGACCAGGGCACCTCAGATGGTAGAAGGGCTTGAGACCAGCAACGTGGCTACCAAACGCCCCAAACAATGCTTTATAAACCGGCAAAACAGTTTTTATTTGCGTGGTCACTGATAATCAGGTCTCCGGAGTAAATCATTTGCTCCAATGACTGTCCAGCTGCTCAAATGGAAGAAATTTGCTGCGTCATTGTGCTGCGACAAAATGGCCGCCGCCAGGAAAATGGCAGCTAAAGGCCAAGCGGTCATCGCACTTTTCCTCTGATCTGCAGCTCCCCCAGCAGCAAGAAATGGAGGAGAACCGAAGCCTCAGTGCTCCCCACCGCCAACGATGGCTGCCTGATGGTCTGGCGCGATCTCCGCCACAATCGGGTGCCACGCGACAATGGCCGCCACCGCAGCAATCGTATTGCTGTTTGCAGCGCTCGCAGCGCTGATCACTCTCCGCGCTCCGTTTCTAGCCACTCCAAGCCAAAATACAAGAGGCTCTAATATTTTTGTAATGATTTTAGTTTGAAATAGCCAATTTTCCTAATTTTATTCAATTTTAATTTGAAGAGCCAACTCAAACAAGTCTTTCTGTCAGACTGAGTTGAAAAAACTGAGGCTCGGCCAGAAGAGGAAGGCGTGGCCAAAGAATTTCCAACTCAGTGATGTCAGATCAGACTGAATTAACCCATGCTTGGACTCTCCAAGCAGCGCACAGGAGAAATCTCTACCATATTTCATTTCCATGTCTTTTTATCTAACCATTGGCAAAATAAATCCCATATCTTATAATATTGTGTATCTTCTTGTTCTCTAATTTCAAATGTCAATTTACTCATTTCTGCACATTCCATTATTTTCTTAATAACTTCGTCTTGCGTTGGCATTTTCTCATTTTTCCAATTTTTAGCAAACTCAATTCTAGCTGCTGTTAATACATTCACAAATATCTCAATTCTCTATTGTATATTTCAGGTACAATCCCCAATAAAAAAAATCTCTGGTTTAAAGTCTATGTGTTTTTGTGTCATTTTGTCCATGTGTGGATTTTAGTCCAGTATCTTTTAGCTTCTGTACACGTCAACCACATATGGTTTATTTATTAATTAATTAATTTATTATTAGATTTATATACCGCCCTACTCCCAAGGGACTCAGGGCGGTGAACAGCCAAGAGATAAAACACACAGAATTACAAAATTTAAAAACAGTATAAAAACCTAATTAAATAAATTTGGCCCAGAACAGATTAAAACACCTCTAAAATTTTAGACAAATTTAAAATTTACAATTAAAAATTTAAAAGGGAGTTTAGGACAGGCCAGCCTGTTGGAATAAAAAGGTCTTGAGGGCGCGGTGGAAGGTGCGTAAATCTGTGATCCTCCGTATCTCCGGGGGCAGCTTATTCCAGATAGCAGGTGCCCCCACAGAGAAGGCTCTTCCCCTGGGGGCCGCCAGTCGACACTGTTTGGCCGACGGCACCCTGAGGAGCCCCTCTCTATGAGAGCGTACTGGCCGGTGAGAGGCTACTGGTGGCAGCAGGCGGTCCCGTAAGTACCTGGGTCCTAAGCCATGGAGCGCTCTAAAGGTGGTAACCAAAACCTTGAAGCGCACCCGGAAGACCACCGGGAGCCAGTGCAGCTCGCGTAGGAGAGGTGTTACATGGGAACGCCACGTCGCTCCCATAACCACCCGCGCGGCCGCACTCTGCAGCAGTTGGAGCCTCCGGGTGATCCTCAAGGGAAGCCCCATGTAGAGAGCATTACAGTAGTCCAGGCGGGAAGTGACGAGGGCATGAGTGACCGTGCGTAAGGAGTCCCGATCCAGAAAGGGACGCAACTGGCGAATCAGGCGAACCTGATAAAAAGTCCTCCCGGCCACAACCATCAAATGCTCTTCTAAAGACAGCCGTGAATCCAGGAAGACACCCAAGTTGCGAGCTCTCTCTGTGGGGGCCAACGACTCGCCCCCAATAGTCAGTGATGGCACCAACTGACTATATCGGGACGCCGGAAACCACAGCCACTCTGTCTTGGATGGGTTGAGCCTGAGTCTGTTTCTCCCCATTCAGATCCACACGGCCTCCAGGCACCAGGACATCACTTCAAGGGCATTGTTGGAGTGGCCCGGGGTGGAGATGTACAGCTGAGTGTCATCAACATACTGATGGTACATCACCCCAAAACCACGGATGATCTCACCTGATCTGTCCCCGTACCCACACACACACAAACACAGCCAGCCGAGGGTTAAGGAAACACTTATCTCCCACTTCGCAGCGATAGACACACCGTCTGCCAAGTGACTTTATTTTCACAGTAAAACAAAGATAAATACTCAAGAGTCCAAATGTCCGACACTATAAATCTTTCTCTCAGCAGTTCCGGACGAGGCTTTAGTGACTATCCAAGGTTTGCTTTTGTTCGTCACAAGGATCCCTGACCACTACCCTCTATTATATAGTCTCTGGGGTGTGGTCCAGTGACTCAGTTCTAATCCCTAGCACGCCTCCTAAGCTGCTGCAATCGTTTATCACGCCTTCGGAGGCGTGCGTCCAGGAATGATGTTTCATCGTCACTCTGATCCGAACCAGCTGTCTCCCTGCTGATCTCCTCTCCCTTGGCCGGCACCTGAGACAATGCCAGAGGGGAGGGGCCTGGAGAGGGAGGCCTGGCTGACTCCTCTTCCTCATGCTCGGAGCTTTCTTCCTCCGATGGGACAGGCTCAGAGGGCGGGGCCACAACACTATCCCCCACCGCAGGGCACTTCCCCCGGGTCTGACGGTCGGGATGGGGTCGGGACGGGAACTGTTCGTGGAAAGCCCGCACCAAATCAGGGGCCTGAACGGCAGACGCGTCCACCCAGGTGATATCCTCGGGCCCGTACCCTTTCCAGGCGATGAGGTATTGGAAGCGCCCCTTCAGCCAACGGGAGTCCCGGATACTGTCCACCTCGTACGTCGAGGCGTTGTCCTCGTCGGCTGCGGCTGGGGGGGCAGGCATCGGCGGGCGGCGGAGATGGTTCGCAGGGGCCTCAGGGACCAGGAGGGACCGAGGAAAAACAGGGTGGAGTTGCATGGAGCGGGGTAGAGTCAACCGGTAGGCCACCGGATTGATGACCGCCTCGATAGGGAAGGGACCGATAAAGCGTTGGGCCAGTTTCCTCACCGGCCGGTCCGTGGGGAGGTGTTTCGTGGACAACCACACCCGATCTCCTACTTCCAGCGGTGGCGTCGCCCGGCGGCCGCGATCGGCGAACTGTTTATAATCCTCTTTCGCCCGGATCAGCAGCCGCCGCACCAGTTGCTGCACCGCCTGCAGCTCCGAGAGGAAGTCCCGGGTCTCGGGAACAGGGGAGTCCATGATGGTCAACGGGAAGAGCCGTGGATGGTATCCGACGTTGGCATGGAACGGGGTCATCTGGGTGGAGGTGTGTTGGGAGTTATTAAAAGCGAACTCCGCCAGGGGAAGGTCCTCGGCCCAGTTGTCCTGCTGCTGGTTGACAAAACAGCGGAGGTACTGCTCCAGTATGCCGATGACCTTCTCCGTGCCCCCGTCAGTCTCCGGATGGTGCGACGACGACAGGCACACCTGCACCTCCAGCGCGGCCATCAGGCTTTTCCAGAAGGGGGCCGTGAACTGGGCCCCGCGGTCCGAAACCACCCGGTCCGGCAGGCCGTGGAGGCGGAAGATATGTTGCAGGAACAGGTGAGCCGTGGTGCGGGCCGAGGGCAGGCCGCGGCACGGGATGAAATGTTCCATCTTCGTGAGTGCATCCACCACGAGGACGGTCGTGTACGTAGCGGACAGGGGCAGGTCTGTCAGGAAGTCCATGGAGATGGCTCCCCACGGTCTCTCTGGTGTCGGCAGCGGCTAGAGGAGTCCAGGATGGGGGCCGGACGTGGCTTTGGCCTGTCGGCACGTCACACAGGACGTCACGTAGGCGTGCACGTCGTGCCGTACCCGAGGCCACCAAAAAGTCCGCGTCACCAAGTTCAAAGTCTTAAAAGAAGCCGAAGTGCCCCGCCGCGGGGTTGTCATGGCACTGGTTCATGACGAGGGATCAGAGCGGACTTGTGGGCACGTACAGCCGACCCCGGTGTCTGAGCAAGCCCTCCTCCACGGTCCATGGGGACGCGGGGCCGACTTCCGCTCTCCGCTGCTGCGACCAGTCGTCCCGTCGCTGCGCTTCCAGCACCTGAGCCCGCAGGTCCACCAGTTCCTGGACCGCGGCCAAGGAGTCCGCTGGTAGCACCGTCCGGGGGGGAAGGGAGTCCTTGGGGCAAAAGTATTCCGGCTTACGGGATAGCGCGTCCGCCCTGTGGTTAAGGTTGCTCGGAATGTATGTGACGTGGAAGTTGAACCGGGCGAAAAACAACGACCACCGGATCTGCCGCTGGTTCAACTTCCTGGCCGTGGTGAGGTGCTCCAGGTTCCGATGGTCCGTCCGCACCTCCACCTGGTGTCGGGCCCCCTCGAGGTGATGTCGCCAAGCCTCGAACGCGGCCTTGATGGCCAGCAACTCCTTTTCCCAGATGGTGTAGTTGCGCTCGGAAGGGTTGAGTTTCCGGGAGTAGTATGCGCAGGGAAAGAGAGTGCCGCCATCCACCGGAGCCTGTAGCAGCACCGCCCCAATCGCCACGTTGGACGCGTCCGTCTCAACCACGAACGGACGGTGTGGATTGGGGTGCCTCAGGACTGGCTCCGTGAGGAAGGCCTGCTTGAGGACCTCGAAGGCCTGCTGCTGCGGGGGCCTCCACTGGAACGGGACCTTCTTCCGAAGGAGCTGGGTCAACGGCAAGGTCAGGGTGGCGAAGCCTGGGATGAAGGTCCGATAGTAGTTGGCGAATCCCAACAGACACTGGACGTCCTTCACCCGACGCAGGGGTTCCCAACTGCGCAAGGCCTCCACCTTGCGCGGGTCCATTGCGATGCCCTCGGGGGTGATGATGTGCCCGAGGAACTCTATGGAAGTCTGGAAAAAGTAGCATTTCTCCAACTTCGCATAGATTTGGTGCTCCCGCAGGCGCTGCAGGACCTGGCGGACATGCTGGAGGTGACTTTCCGGGGTCCGGGAATAGATCAAAATGTCATCCAAGTAGATCACCACGAACCGATCCAGCATGTCCCGGAACACGTCGTTCATCAAGTGCTGGAAGACCGTGGGGGCGCTGGTCAACCCGAACGGCATGACGGTATACTCGAAGTGTCTGTACCGAGTGCCGAACGCCGTCTTCCACTCGTCCCGCTCTCTCACGCGCACCAGGTTGTAGGCCCCTCGGAGAAAAAGCTTAGTGAAGATCGAGGCCTCCCGCAACCTCTCCATCAGCTCCGGGATCAGCGGCAGGGGGTAGCGATTTCGCACTGTGATGGCATTCAAGCGCCGGTAGTCGCAACACAGGCGCAAGTCCCCTGTCTTCTTTTTAACGAAGAGGACCGGGGCCGAGAGCGGGGAGGTCGAAGGCCGGATGAACCCACGGGCCAGGTTCTTTTCCAGAAAGTCCCGTAAGGCGGCCAGCTCGGGCTCCGACATGGAGTACAGGCATCCCGAGGACAGGGGCGCGTTGGGCATTAGGTCCACCGCACAGTCGTAGGGTCGGTGCGGGGGCAAGCGGTCCGCCTCCTTCTCGCTGAACACGTCGGCGAAGAGCGTCAGCTCCGGAGGCAAGGAGACGTTTGGGGCAGAAACGTCCTGGCCGGCGCAGGTGTGGCGAAGGTGGTCGACACACTGCAGGCTCGGGAACGAGATGGCGTTTCTCGACCACGCCACCTGACGGTCGTGCGCCCGAAGCCAGGCCATCCCCAGGACCAAGGGAAAGTGCAGATCCGCTGTTACGTAAAACTGGATCGCCTCCTCATGGTTCCCGATGGCGAGGCACAAGGGCTGGGTAGCGGTTTTGATGGGCCCAGCCGCGAGTTCCCGCCCATCGATAGTCTCGACCCTCAATGGAGGGTCCACTGGAACCAAGGGGACTTTGTAATGGGCCACAAAGGCCTGGTCCGTAAAGTTAGTGGTGGCCCCCGAGTCCACCAGCGCGTGCGCCTGGAGCCCCTCCGACCGGTTAGCCAACAACACCCGGGTGTTCAAAATCAGGTGCCGAGGGGGCTCACAGTCCACAGCCGCCGACTCCGGCGGGGCATGGTCACGTGCCTGACCCAGAGTTTCCCCTAGGCCAGGCCTGGCCCATTTCCCGGCTGGTCACGCCGAGACTCCGGAACAGGCTTGCGCGGTCCACTCCGCTTCCGGGGACACGAGGCGGCAAAATGTCCTGCCTCGCCGCAATAGAGGCACAACCCCCCTTGACGACTCCGCATCTGCTCCTGGGCCGTCAGTTGAGGTCTGGCTGCTCCGAGCTCCATGGGCTCCTCAGCCGTTGCCACAAAACGCTGTGCGGTCCGGAGCGCTGTCAGTGCGAAATGCGGGGGTGCCGGCGCTGTCGGTGGTTCCGGAAGAGCCCGACGGGGCCATCGCCGTTGCAGGCGGGCGTCGATGCGCAGGCATTGGGTCACCAGCGCGTCGAGGGTCGGTGGCGCCTCCACACGAACCAGCTCGTCCTGCATCTCGTCGGAAAGGCTGTCCTGGAAGGCGTCCATCAGCGCCACCTCATTCCAAGCCAAATCCTGGCCTAGCAGTCGGAACTCTGCAATATAGTCCTGCAGGGGGCGCTTGCCTTGGCGGGGATCCTTGATGCGCCTCGCTGCCGTCTGCACCCGGAGGGGGTCCTCAAACATGGTGCGCAGGTGTTGTAAAAAGCCCTGAAAGTCCAGGAGCAAGGGGCTATCTTGCAACAACAGGGGCGTGGCCCATCGGGCGGCAGTGCCAGAGAGGGAGTTGATAACAAACGCCACCCGAGCCCGGTCATCCGGAAAATCCTCCGGCCTCATCGCCATAAACAGTTGGCATTGTCCCAAGAAGGCCGGAAACATCTCCTGCTGCCCAGAAAACCTATCTGGCACGTTCACTGGGCATCTCGGACGGGGATGGGGAGGAGGTGGAGCTGCAGGAGCATTTCCCAAAGCAAGTTGGGCAGTTAGCTGTGCTACTTGCTGTTGCAGAAGCTGATTGGCCTCCAGCATCTGCTGTATCTGCTGCTGCAGCTGTTGGTCCATCGTGGGTTAACGATGGAGTATGTGGGGTGACGAACAAGATGATCTGTCCCCGTACCCACACACACACAAACACAGCCAGCCGAGGGTTAAGGAAACACTTTGGAACGCACCCAGGTCTTATCTCCCACTTGGCAGCGATAGACACACCGTCTGCCAAGTGACTTTATTTTCACAGTAAAACAAAGATAAATACTCAAGAGTCCAAATGTCCGACACTATAAATCTTTCTCTCAGCAGTTCCGGACGAGGCTTTAGTGACTATCCAAGGTTTGCTTTTGTTCGTCACAAGGATCCCTGACCACTATCCTCTATTATATAGTCTCTGGGGTGTGGTCCAGTGACTCAGTTCTAATCCCTAGCACGCCTCCTAAGCTGCTGCAATCGTTTATCACGCCTTCGGAGGCGTGCGTCCAGGAATGATGTTTCATCGTCACTCTGATCCGAACCAGCTGTCTCCCTGCTGATCTCCTCTCCCTCGGCCGGCACCTGAGACAATGCCAGAGGGGAGGGGCCTGGAGAGGGAGGCCTGGCTGACTCCTCTTCCTCATGCTCGGAGCTTTCTTCCTCCGATGGGACAGGCTCAGAGGGCGGGGCCACAACATCACCCAGTGGCTTCACATAAATAATGAACAGAAGGGGCGAGAGGACCGACCCCTGTGGCATCCCACATATAAGGCGCCTCGGGGTCCTCTGCCCCCCTGCCAACACAGACTGCAACCAGTCGGAGAGAAAGGAGGAGAACCACCGTAACACAGTGCCCCCCACCCCAAACTCTTCCAACTGGTGCAGCATACCATGGTTGATGGTATCAAAAGCCGCTGAGAGATCTAATAGGACCAGGACAGAGGAGCAACCCCTGTCCCGAGCCCTCCAGAGATCATCAACCAATGCGACCAATGCCGTTTCTGTACTGTACCCAGGCCTGAAGCCTGACTGGAACGGATCCAGATAAACCGTTTCATCCAGGTACTGGGGAAGCTGTCGCGCAACCACACTCTCAACAACCTTCGCCACAAAGCGAAGGTTGGAGACTGGACAATAGTTTGCTAACACTGCTGGGTCCAGGGAAGGCTTCTTGAGGAGAGGCCTCACCACCGCCTCTTTCAAGGTGGCGGGAAAGTCACCTTCACTCAATGAAGCATTTATAATCCCCTGAAGCCAGCCTTGTGTCACCTCCCAAGAAGCCAGCACCAACCAGGAGGGACACGGGTCCAATAAACATGTGGCTGCGTTCAGTCTACCCAGAATCCTGTCCACGTCTTCGGGAGTCACAGGGTCAAACTCTTCCCAGATAACATTCTCAAGACCTACCCCCATCATCCCTCCTGAGTCTACCCAGAGTCCAAGTCTTCCCAAATCTGAGCGATTTTGTCATACAGATATTGCATAAAGTCCTCGGCCCTACCCTCCAAGGGGTCCTCCCGCGCTCCCTGGTGGAGCAGGGAGTGGGTCACCCTAAACAGGGCAGCCGGGCGATTATCTGATGACGCAATAAGAGCGGCAAAATAGTTACACTTTGCCGCTTTTATCGCCACTAGGTAAGTCTTAATATGAGATTTTATCAGTGTTCAGTCAGATTCATAAAGGCTGGCCCTCCAACTGCTCTCCAGGTGTCTTTTCCGGCGCTTCATCTCCCGTGAGACCTGCGCTGGGTCAGAGGCCGCAAAGTCATGACCTGATCCAAGGCTCCAGTGGCCGCCCTATCCCAGGCAGCCACTAGGTCCTCAGTCAAGGCGTGAGCCAGAGCCTCAGGGAATGGCCCAAGCTCCGTCTGGAACCTATCAGGCTCCATCAGGCGCCTGGGGCAGAACCACCTCGTCGGTTCCGCCTCCCTGCGGCAGGGTGTGACGGTTCGAAGGTCAAAGCGAAGAGGGGAGTGGTCCAACCATGACTAGGGCTCAATTGCTATATCCCCTATCTAATAATAATAATAATAATAATAATAATAATAATAATTTTATTTCTATACCGCCCTTCTCCCAAAGGACTCAGGGCGGTGTACAGCCTATTTAAAAACAGAATAGACATCGAATTAAAATAATTAAAAAATATTAAATAATTGGCTTAATTTAAAACCCCAAAAATTTAAAACATCCAATTAAAAATTATGTTGCTAACCCAGCCTGGCGGAACAATAGGGTCTTGAGTGCGCAGCGAAATACCCGGAGGTCAGAAATCTTACGAATTTCCGGGGGCAGTTCATTCCACAGGGCTGGGGCTCCCACAGAGAAGGCCCTCCCCCTGGGTGTCGCCAGCCGACATGACTTGGCCGATGGCACCCTGAGACCTTCTCTGTGGGAGCGGACTGGCCTGTGGGAGGCTATTGGTGGCAGAAGACGGTCTCGAAGGTACCCGGGTCCTATGCCATGGAGCGCTTTAAAGGTGGTGACCAACACCTTGAATCGCACCCGGAAGACCACTGGGAGCCAGTGCAGCTCGCGCAGGAGGGGTGTCACGTGGGCGCAACGGGTTGCACCCATAACCACCCGCGCGGCCGCATTCTGGACTAGTTGGAGCCTCCGAGTGCTCTTCAAGGGGAGCCCCATGTAGAGAGCATTGCAATAGTCCAACCGGGAGGTGACAAGGGCGTGAGTGACTGTGCGCAGGGCGTCCCGATCCAGAAAGGGCTGCAACTGGCGAATCAGGCGGACCTGATAAAAGGCCCCCCTGGCCACGGCCGTCATATGTTCTTCTAAAGACAGCCGTGCGTCCAGGAGGACACCCAGATTGCGAGCCCTCTCTGTGGGGGGCAAAGATTCACCCCCAATAGTCAGCGATGGCACCTGCTGACTATATCGGGAGACTATATCTCAAGATCACTCAACCACTGACCGGAGACAAAAACCAGGTCCAGCGTGTTACCCCCCGTGTGAGTAGGTCCATGAACTGGGTCGGGTCCATAGCCGTCATGGAAGCCATGAACTCCCGAGCCGTCTCAGACGCCTCACCGACGGATGGCAAGTTGAAATCCATGACCATAAGCCAGGGGGTATCAACTGCCACCGCGGCTATAACGTTGAGCAGCTCGGGCAGGGCGGTCGCCATGTGGCAGGGAGCCAGGTACGTGATCAGCAAGCCCATCTGGACCCCATGACCCCACTTCACAAGGAGGGACTCACATCCGGCCGTCTGAGGAACAGTGGCCTCCCTCTGCCCAAGACCTTCTTCAATGACAATCGCCACCCCCCTGCCCCTCCCCTGTGACCTCGGCTGATGAAATGCCCGAAAACCGGGTGGGCACATTTCAATGAGGGGGACCCCCCTCCTGGCCCAACCAGGTCTCCGTAATACCCGCCAGGTCCGCTCCCCCCTCCTGAGCAAGATCACAAATGAGGGGGGCTTTATTTACTACAGACCTGGTGTTGCATAACATCAGCCGAAGGCCCAGGCCCTGAGGATCTGTGCCACCCAGGGAATGAGTAGAACATTGGGGGCCAGAGCGCGCCACCACTCGAAGACAGCGGTAATGGTAATACGAGCCCGGTATCTGATGACATTTCCAACATTTTTCTGATTTATTCTTGAACATTCTATCAATTCTCATCGGGGGTAAGTGCCACGTGTAAAACATCTTATACAAATTTTCTCTATATCAGTGGTTCTCAACCTTCCTAATGCCGCGACCCTTTAATACAGTTCCTCATTTTGTGGTGACCCCCAACCAGGGGTGGGCTCTAAATTTTTTTGCTACCGGTTCTGTGGGCGTGGCTTATTTTGTGGGCGTGGCTTGGAGGTCATGTGATGGGGTGGGCGTGGCTAGCTGGTCATGTGACCGGGTGGCCATGGCTATGTGTATAGGGACTACTCAGAGGGCTGAAAAAAGTCATTTCTGACAGGTCCTCGCACTTTTGACTGGTCCTCACACTTATGACCATCCTCACATTTATGCCTGTGCAGCATTCTTAACAACCATGTCACTCATTTCACAACTGCTTCTCTTCAACATGGTGATAAGATAGGGCAAAAAACGTAAAATGTGAGGACAGTTGTAAGTTCGAGGACTGGTCAAAAATGCGAGGACCAGTAAAAAATAACTTTTTCAGCCCTCTGAGTAGTCCATATGCATAAAAGGATACAGCAATAGAGAGGGATGAAGGAAGGGAAGGGAAATTAGAGTAGGAGTGAGGGTAAGAGAGGGAGGAAGAGAGGAGGAGAAGGAGAAAGGAGGAAGTAGGGAGAAGAAGAAGAGGCGGGGAAGAGAAAGTAAGAAGGAAAGAAAAGACAGTGGTGGTAGGTTTGAGGAGAAAGATTGCTGTACAATAAAAAAGATGAAAGGGAAGAAAACCAACCCCAAACAAATATAAAGATATTAAGATAAAGAATGAATTGTTAAACTTTAAAGAATAAAAGAGAACAAATAGGAATAAATAGCAATAATTAGAAACACACATACAAACATACAACGTATTTTCTTTGAACAGAGTATTTGGCTGGTTCACAAATTTAAACAGTTGTAGGAGGTTAGCACCCACCCCTTTCCTAGAAGAATGAAATATTAAAAAGGCAGAATATTATATTTCCCTGGATGAGAAATGGAGAAGCATATTTTACAGACAAAGCAGCTCCCACCTTTCTGCCCCCCACCCTTTGTTAATGGGCCAGAGGCAGAAAGTCAATCCTTTGTCAAAGGACATTTGCAACACAATAGCAACAGAAACTAACACAATGGGCCCCATCTATCAACCAAACTCGCCACAGGTGACCTGGGAAGCATGTGACCTGGGAAGCACATGTGACCATCAGCCAGCAAGGCTAGCTAAGACCCACACCCCCTGGGAGTCTGACAACCAATCAGGTTGTCAGAGAGCATAAAAACCCGAGGATTTACTGTATCTGCCCCTTTTCTGTTCAGGAACTCAAGCCATGTGATCCTGTCCACCATTAAACCATCTTTCCAAGCAGTCTCCATGTTTCCAGTGTCTTTTTCCCCACTTGGAGCAGAACCCAGAAGGATATTTCTTCCAACACAGTGTTTAGTCATTTCAATTAAATTTACAATTTCTATATTTCTTTTTTACCATATTTATTCCTCATCTATTTTTTAAAAAAACCAATATTACCCTTCATCCTCATCTCTCATCTTAATCAAATTCAATTTTTCCCTTCTATTCTATATTATACCCCTTCACATTGTCATCTATTTTTATATCCATCCTCACATTGGTTAATTATGTAATACAGTTGTTTTATATTAAAATGTTGAATTTGTATTAATCAGTTATATAACTATCTTTTTTGTATATTAATATGAACATAAATATTCCAATTATTTCCATGCAATCCAATTTCTTACAAATCAATTAATTATATTTACCAATAATAATAAACCAAATAATTTCCCCCATATATTCCTCCAAACCACAACTCAACCATTTCTGCTTTCAACACAATATACAATGAATAGTATCTCAATTATTACAATTCCCTAGTTAAATAGAGCTTTTTTTCTTTTGTGTTTTAAAATCTTGAACCTCCTCTTTTGCCCTAAATTTCCCATTGTTTGCAGTTTTGCACCTACCTTTTTTGGTGAGGAAAAAGAAATCTCTTTGCCTCATTTTGTCACGTTGCAGCAAAGACCCTGCTTACTTTCAGTTTCGTTTTTCAGCATAGCTAGGGGAAAAAAAATCTGCTCCAGGAATTTACCTTTGCAGCTAGCTAGCAACAGAGCCCTCCGCAAAACAGCTGAGAGTAGGGCGGCTCTTTGAAGCCCCGCGGCAAGAATTTAAAGTTTTTTTTCCCTCTAGCCATCAGCTGGGACTCCTGAGGCAGCAATAGATTGGGAGTGGGTGGGGTAAGTGAACGGCAACCGGCGATCCAACAGAGGCAGAGGGTGAGGGTGAGTGAAGGCGTGGGGGGGGGGCGAGAGAGGGCTTTGGCGACCCCTGTGAAATGGCCGTTCGACCCTCAAAGGGGTCGCGACCCCCAGGTTGAGAACCGCTGCTCTATATGCAGTTGACATTGTCATTTTATAATTTTGCGACCACAATTTTTGCCATCTCTCTAAGTCAATTCCATGTCCAAAATTTTCCCCCCAAGCAATCGTTTCTTTAACTTGTTCATCCTCCAATTTAACCTCTAATAGATATCCATACAATTTTTTAATTATGTTTTCATCAGTACCTGTTAAGATTTTATCTAAACTACTCAAATTGTTATAAAAACCTTCTGTCTTATAGTCTTTATCATGTCTAGACTGTATTTGCAAATAAGAAAACCAATTCATCTTTATACCTTGTACTTCTAATTCTTGCAAAGATTTAAGTTCACCCTTTTCATTCAGTAATTCAAAAAATTGAAGAAAAGAACAAAGGGATAAAAAAATCAGAGATATTGACACTAGATTGGACGAGGTTGAACGAGATAAGAGTGGAATAGGATGGGAGAGTGACAAATCAGAATATTATCTCAGATTTCAAAATATAGAAGAAGAAAGGGGTGAAAACTTGGCAGAAATAATGATAGAAATCTTAGCAGAAGCATTAGAAATTCCCAAAGAAAAGATGGATGGTATAGACGAGATATTTCGAGTCTATACAAGATATGCAATGAGGAATAAGCTACCAAGAGAAGTCCATATAAGATTTACTAAGAAATCGATTAAAACGCAAATACTGCAGATTACTAGAGAGAAAACATTGAAATATAAGGATAAGGAGATTGTGGTTCTGAAGCAAATTCCGAGAAGAGTGAGGGAGATGAGAAGAGAATATCATTTTTTGACCAAAGTATTACTTCAGAAAGGTGTGAACTACAGATGGTTGATACCAGAAGGTCTGGTGTTTACTTGGCAACAACAAAAATACAGAATAGATTCAATTGATAAAGCAAAAGCCTTTTAGGTAGAATACTTTAGAGAAAAAGAAGGGGAGATAAGAAGAGAAAAATCACTGACTGAATTACAAGAGGAATGCCTAGCAATGATTGAAAAAGAAAAAGGTGCAGTGGGTGGCAAGGTGGAATACAAAGAGCAATGTGAACCGAGATCTACTAGAGCAATAAACCCTTCTTATAAAATATAAACATGGAAGAGAAAAAACTGATTACAATAAACATAAATGGACTCAATTTAGCTACTAAAAGAAGATATTTCATAAATTAGAGAAATTAAAGTTTGATATAATTTGTTTACAAGAAGTGCATATTAAAAAGCAACATGATCAAATATTGGTTCAGCCAAAATTAGGGACAATATTCACCTCATTGCCACAATGTAAGAAAAGAGGAGTTGTTTTATATATTAGAGACACAATCCCAGTGGAGCAAATTTATACAGATGAAGATGGAAGAATTTTGATGGTGGAAATAACAGACAACAATATGAAAATACTTTTAATAGCAATATATGCACCTAATGATAAGCAAGAAGATTTCTATAGAAAATTACACATGAAAATAATTGGACTATGATAACATTTGCTTGATGGGAGACTTCAATTGTATAGTAGATGAGAAATTAGATTACAACACACAGAAGACGACAAAGCAAAGTAGAAAGACACTTCCGAAATCTTTTTTTAAAATGATAGAGGAAATAAACTTAAAGGATGTATGGACAGAAAGAAATGTAAAAAATAGACAATATACTTTTTATTCAAATAGACATGCATCATGGTCCAGAATAGATATGATATGGATGACAAGGGAATTGACTTTTAATATAGAAGAAATTGACATAGAAGCAAATACCTGGGCAGACCATAATCCAATGACAATGAAATGGAAAGGACAAAGGAGAAGATCCAGATGGACTTTAAATAATACAATATTAAAAGAAAAGGATTTTGCACAGAAAATGGAGAAAGAATTGGCCTTCTTCTTTAAAAAAATAGAAAAGAAGACACATCAATGCAAAACCTTTGGGATACAATGAAAGCCTATGCTAGAGGCCTGATTATAGAATATAAAAGGAAAAGAAATATTAAGAAAACACAAGCTTATAAAACATTAGAGGATGAATATAAGAAATTTGAAAAAGAATTCCAGAAATCTCCACAAAAAAGGATATTAAAATAAAAATGGATACAACTAAACATAAAATGGGATTAATAGAAAAAGAGGACTTAGCACAAAAAATTAGAAGTGTCAAACAGAACTATTTTTAAGATGCAAATAAACCAGGTAGATGGTTAGCATATAAACTGAAAAAAGAGAATCAAGAAAAATAATACAACTAATGGATGACCAAGGACAAATTAGATATGGAAATAAAGAGAAGAAAAAAAGTATACAAGACTGTTATAGGAAACTGTATGAGCAAGAGAAAATAGAGGAGGAAAGTGTTAAACAATACTTGAAAAAGGCACAACTACCCCAGATTTCTAAAGACACTGAAGCGATGTTAGAAGGAAATATAACGATGATGGAATTGACCGAAGCACTTAAAAAACAAAAGAATGGGAAGGCGCCAGGCCCAGACGGGTTACCAGCAGAATATTACAAGACACTACAGGAATCGCTGAATCTCCCATTGTTAGAAGTTATGAATGAAGTCATGTCTAAGAAGAAATTACCCAAATCATGGTCAGAAGCATACATTACAC
This sequence comes from Arizona elegans, assembly GCA_022577455.1. NCBI lineage: Eukaryota > Metazoa > Chordata > Lepidosauria > Squamata > Colubridae > Arizona > Arizona elegans. The sequence continues at coordinate 7,342,519 of JAKOOJ010000019.1, read as the reverse complement.
TTGTTCCAAAGGAGGATACTGACCCACAACAAATTAAGAATTATAGGCCTACTTCCCTGCTAAATTCAGACTATAAAATCTTCACTTCAATATTGGCAGAAAGACTTAAAAGATATTTAAATAATTTTATACACTCTGATCAAAATGGATTTCTGCCAAAAAGACAGATTAAAGACAACATGAGAATAATTCTGGATACATTGGAATATTATGAGGCACATCCTGAAAAGCAAATGGCTTTGATATTTTTAGATGCTCAGAAAGCCTTTGATAATGTGAACTGGCGATTTATGTTATTACAGCTGGAACAGATGGGCTTTGGTAGAAAATTTATTCAAGTGATAGAAGTCATATACTACAAGCAAACAGCAAAAATAATAATATATGGAGAATTCATAGAGTCTATTGAAATAAAAAAAGGTACAAGACAAGGTTGTCCACTGTCACCTTTATTGTTCGTATTAACATTAGAAGTGCTAAATAGAGACTTCCGGTTTGGTGTCGCGGCGAGACAGCTGGGGAAATAGTGGGCTCTGATGAGCGCCGCGAAAACCCCACCTGCCGAACCGCTGCCGATGGGTCTTCGGACCGGAACCATCCTGCAGGGATGGGGAAGAAAGAGAGGCACCTCAGACAACCAAGAGGAACAGGCAAGTTCCTCGGAGGTCAGAGGGAACTCTCTGTGAGTCGGTGGCAGGGGGCGGCAGCCATGGCAGCTGCCACGAAGCTGGGACAACCGGGCTAAGTATAGAGCTGGAGAGAAGAAAGAAACGGAACAGAGTCTTTTTGAAGCCAGCTGAGTGACAGCCAACTCAGGCTTGAATAACAACAAGAGAAACATCTTACAACTATAAGTCCCCTAATGTGTAATAGCGGCTAAGGAGCATGGGGGCAAAGAGAATTTTGAAATGTAATTTGGAAGAGACAAAAACCCAATTGAAAATTGATTTCTGAACAAACTAATTGGAAACTTTAAACAATTAGATACGGTCAAAGGATTGGAAAGAAATAAAGAGATCCTTTTTTTTCCCTTTCTTTTTTAAATGGCAAGAAAAAAATGGATAATAAGTTTTAAGAAGAAAAAAAGGGATGTATAAATAAAAGGGGAAAAAGAAAAAAAGAAGTGAGAAGGGCTATTTAAATTTGGACTGGACTTTAAATATGATTTGATATTTTTAAATTGAAAAAGAAAAAAGAGAAGTCACGTAAGGTCGTGAAGTAATGGATACAAAATGGATACTTATTAAGCAATTGGAAATTGTGGATTGCAGAGAGACATTATCTGGAGTAAAAAGGAACATTGCAACTTGGTTCTTTGTTTTGGAAAATTGTGAACTTCAGATAATAACCGTTAGAACTTGTGGAGGATTTTCTTGTCTACAAGAGGCTTGACTTTTGAAGGAATAAAAAAAGAAATAGAAGGGAATACAATGGAACTTTTATAATTGGAGCAATTATTTGATTTGGAGAATGGAAATAAAAGAAATAACTATAATGTTGCACAGAGGACAAAATTTGAGGATATAAAAATCGAAATGGAGTATACATGTGTGGACAAGAAAATGAAGATGGAGAAATAAGACATAGAAGTGGAAAATAAAGAAGATAAAGATATTGTGATTAAATATGAACAAATAATTAACATGTGAATACTAATAATAAAAAGATCTCTAGAGATTATATTGAGATTAACAATAACACGATGATTATACTGAGATTAATAATGACATAATGAGGATTATATGGAGATTAATACTGAATGATAAAGGAATAAAAGGTTGGAAAATATTAAGAAATTTAAAGAAGTCCAGGACCTGGATTTATAAAATGACCATATTGAGATAAACAAATATGAGAAGAATTATGTTACAGATATTTAGAAATGAAATAGGGATTGAAGCTAAAATATATGGAAAATAGATTACATTAAAAGAAACATAACAATGGATATAATGAACCAATTTTTTATTAAAATGTTAAAAGATACTACTTGAGGAAATTGATGGTTATAATAACTGGGATATTGTTTAAATACCTATAACAATTGTTATAATTTGAATATTTTTAATAATATAACTACAAAAGTAAAAGATGATTATGTTGGGAGTAACAGTGAGAAAAATAAAGATAATTATACTGGGATTAACAGTAACTAAAATGATTACACTGGGATTAACAGTGAGAAATATAAAGATGATTACACTGGCATTAACAGTGGAATAAAGATAATTACACTGGGATTAACAGTGAGAAAAATGAAGATGATTACACTGAGATTAGCAGTGAGAAAAATGATTACGCTGGGATTAACAGTGGAATAAAGATGTATTTTGTACATTGGGATTATTTATTTATTTATTTATTTAATTTTTATACCGCCCCCTCTCCCGAAGGACTCGGGGCGGTGAACAGCCAAAATTAAAAACACACAATACAAACATTAAAATAGTTAAAACGAAATTAAATTTATCTTTGGGTTCCCCAATTTAAAACCCCTTACCCATAAAATTCCCCAATTAAAAGATTTTTAACCCAGCCCGGCTTGCTGAAATAAAAAAGTCTTCAGGGCCCAGCGGAAGGGGACGGAGGTCCGGGATCAGTCGTATCCCTGGGGGTAGCTCATTCCAGAGGGCGGGTGCCCCCACAGAGAAGGCTCTTCCCCGGGGGGTCGCCAGCCGACATTGCCTGACCGACGGCACCCTGAGGAGGCCCTCCCTGTGGGAGCATATTGGCCGGTGGGAGGTTATCGGAGGCAGAAGGTGGTCTCGTAAATAACCGGGCCCTAAGCCATGGAGCGCTTTGAAGATGAGAACCAATACCTTGAAGCGCACCCGGAAGACCACTGGAAGCCAATGCAGCTCGTGCAGGAGAGGTGTCACGTGGGAGCGCCATGTCGCCCCCATAAGTACCCGCGCGGCCGCATTCTGCACCAGTTGGAGCCTCCGAGTGCTCCTCAAGGGGAGCCCCATGTAGAGAGCGTTGCAGTAGTCCAGGCAGGAAGTGACGAGGGCATGAGTGACCATGCATAAGGAGTCCCGATCCAGAAAGGGGCACAACTGGCGTATCAGGCGAACCTGATAGAAAGCCCCCCTGGCCATGGCCGTCATATGCTCTTCTAAAGACAGCCGTGCGTCCAGGAGGACACCCAAGTTACGCGCCCTTTCCGTAACAGTGGATTAACAGTGGAAGGATAAAAGAAAAGGTTAAATTAGAAAATTGATAGCTATAATAATTGGGATATTGTTTAAATATGTATAACAATTGTGATAATTTGAACATTTATTACCTAAGTGAAAAAGAAAACTGAAACAATATATGATTTATAAACAAAAATTACTTAATTGGTGTTATATAAATGGTATAGCTTGATAAAATTTAGGATAATTGGAAAATTGTGTTAAAGAGCATTATTTGAACTAAGAACTATGTTTAAATGTTGAATTACTATATTTCTAAAATTAAAAAGATAAGATTTAAATTTGATAAAGTAATAATGGAATAAAGATTTAATGAGCATAATGAAATATAATATGTTTGAATTGTATTGTTAATAGTGAGGATTTAGGGTAAGAATTGTTGTATTATGAGTTATTAATTGAATTAAGAATTAAAGTGGGTTAATAGAAGGTTGTTTTGATTAAGTAAATATGTGTTAATTTTTTTAAGATGGTATTAGTTGAATATGTGATCTAAGATTTAGAAATAAGTGCTATGGCAAAATAGAATAGAAAAAATTTTGTTAAAGATTTTGTTAAAAATTGAACAAAGTGATGACCAGATCAAAGCTCTGTTCCGAAAGGATGTAATTTGTATGTTTGGAAAAAAAACAAAAAAAACTTTTTGCAAAAAAAAAGAAGTGCTAAATAGAAATATTAGAGAAGATAAAGATATAAAGGGAATGAAGATTCAAAAGGAATACAAATTGCAAGCATTTGCTGATGACCTGGTTTTTATTCTTGAAGATCCATTAGAATCAACAACTAAATTGATAGACAAAATAGGAGAATATGGAAAAGTTGCTGGTTTGAAAATAAATAAAGACAAAACGAAGATCTTGACAAAAAATATGTTAATAAAACAAAAAGTGGCGGAAATATCGAAGATGCAGGTCACAAATAAAGTTAAATATTTGGGGATACATCTGACAGCAAGATGCAGTGCACTCAAAGAGAATAACTATAATAAACTTAAGCAACAGAGACAGACTTGGCAAAGTGGGAAAATTTACAACTATCATTGATAGGGAGAATATCAACGATAAAGATGAATATATTGCCTAGAATCCTATACCTATTCCAGACAATCCCAATCAGATTGGGGAAAGATTATTTTGAAGATTTGAATAAAATAATGCTGAAATATATTTGGCAGGGTAAAAAAGCAAGGATAAAACTAAAGTTGTTGCAAGATGCCAGAATAAGAGGTGGTTTTGGCTTGCCTAATTGGGAACTATATTATCAAGCGACAAGTTTGATGTGGGTTAAGGAATGGATAACGCTAAGAAATGCCAGATTATTGACTCTAGAAGGGCATGATTTGTTATTGGGTTGGCATGCCTTTTAATGGTACAAGGAAACAAAAACACAGGGGTATTTTAGAAGACATTTCATACAAGAGGCTTTGCTATTAAACTGGGAGAAGGTAAAAAAACATTATTCAAAAATTCCGGTCTGGTTATCAACTATTGAAGCATTCTCACATTCAATAACATTAACAAAGGAACAAATTGTTAGATATAGTGAATTACTGAATGAAAAGGGTGAACTCACACATATTTTTGTAAATTTCCTCTGGAAGGCCATCTGGCCCCGGGGGCTTATTGTTCTTTTGTTTCTGAATTGCCTCTTTCAACTCTACTGATGTTATTTCTCTATTTAACATTACTCTTTTTTCTTCCTGTAAAGGTGCCATCCCTTCCCCGTTCAAATATTTATTTTATCCTTCGCTGTTTCTTCCTGTTTATAGAGATTTTCAATGTATTTTTGCGTGATCATCTTTTTCTCTTCCTCCGTTTTGTAAATTCCCCAGTTCATCATATAGCTGCTGTATTATCCTTCCTTCCTTTTCTTTTTTCAATTTATAAGCTAGCCATCTCCCCGGCTTGTTGGCATGTTCAAAGTAGTTTTATTTAGTAAATCTTAAAATTCTTGCAATGTCATCTTGTTCTAATATATTTATGTTTAGCTAAAGTCAATGTTTCTTTCATTTGCTCATTCCCTGAATTTTTTGGAAGTTGATTTTCTAATTTCCCAATTTCTTCCTTTAATGTGTTATGCTGCCTCCATTTCTCCTTATTTTTCTTTCCCATGTATGCTATTGTTATCCCTCTTATGTATGCTTTCATGGTATCCCATAAGTTTGATAGTGAAGTATGTTGTTTTTTATTTTCTTTAAAAAATAGTGTCAATTCTTTTGCAATCCTCTCAATATATTCCTTCTCTTTTAAAATCTGGGAGTTTAATGTCCATCTTCTCATCTTTTTTCTTTGGCCTTTTCATGTTATATCAATGGGGTTATGATCTGCCCACGTATTAGGGGAAATCTCTATCTTCTCTATCCCTTTGCCTACTTCCTTATTTGTCCATACCATGTCGATCCTCGACCAAGTTTTATGGGGGTTGGAATAAAACATGTATTTATTTATTTTTTTGGGTGCAAGCTTCTCCACATATCTGTCAAATTCAATTCATCTGTCATTTTAAAAAAGGTTTTTGGTCATGTATTTCTTTTTTTCTTATTTTTATCACTGGTGTAATCTTTTTTGATGTCCACTACCCCATTATAATCACCCACAATACATACATTCCCTTGACCTATCTCGATATTCTTTTCATAAACTATTTTGTAGTACTCCCCCTGGTTTTTATTAGGTGCACAGATGACTACCAACATTATTGTTTGCCCTATTGTTACTTCCATCATTAATGTTCTTCCTTTTAGATCTGCATAAATTTGTTTTGCCTTTACCTCTTCTTTAATATATACCACCACCCCTCTTTTCTTTTTTCCCGCCAGTGCTGTGTGGAGTTTCCCTAATTTATTACATTCTAAATATTTTTCATCTTGCTTTTTAATATGTATCTCTTGGAGGCACACAATATCTGCTTTCTGTTTAATTAATTTTGTAAATATTTGTTTCCTTTTCACCAATGCATTTAGTCCATTAACATTGATAGTAATTTCAATTTTTCCATTCTCCTATTTGTCTACCGGTTTCTAATTCCTATTGGTCCTTGTAGCTCTTTGTGTTCTTGTTCTAATGCCTCCTTCTTCTTGGCATTCTTTTTTTTTCTTTACATCTTTCTTCCCCGTCTTCTCCTTTGGCTTCCTGTTGTTGTTCTTCTTGGCTTGCGGTCTCCAGCTCCTTCCTGCTACTATAATCCTCTTCAGTTCCCATCAATTGATCATGTAGTTCCTGTGCTTTATCTAAATTGTCAATTTTAATCTTTTTGCCCTGCCAGGGGACAAGCATTCCTTCCGGGAAAATCCACCTAAATAGTATATTCCGCTTATTCAGTTGTATGGCCAAAAAATGATAGTCTCTTCGTTGCTCTCGTACTCTTCTGGGAATTTGTTTCAGGGTAAAGATTTCCCTATCTTTATACACCATTGGCTCCTCACGGGTAATTTTGTAAATGATATCCCTGACCTTCTTTCGAGCAAATCGTACGTGTACCTCTCTGGACAGTCTATGGCGTCTAGCGTAGTTGGTTTGAATTCTATACACTTCGTCCAACTCATTCAAAATGTCTTGTTTATCTCTTTGAAGTGTTTCTGCAATTAGTTCTGCCATTATCTGTCCTAGGTCTTCTTTAGCCTCAGTCACATTTTGAAATCTTAGGTAGAAAGATGCTCGGTCCATTTTTAGGTGGATTAATGAATCCTCAAGGTCCTTATTCAATGCCATCATTTTTTGATCAACCAATGCCAATTTTTTTTCCATTTTAGTTTCCACTGTTCTTATTTTTTGTTCGTTTTTCTGAATTGCTTCCTGGATTAAACCCATTTTCTCATCCAATTTCTGAATATCACTTTTAATTTCTCCATGATTATTTGACATTGTTTCTTGTAACTTCACCATTGTTTCCTGAATTATTAACAAGGTGGCTTGCATCGTTTGCATATTTGGCATTGTATTTGGCTTTTCTGTTGTTAACATTCCTTCAATCGACTGTTGATTTGATGGGGAGGCCATCGTCATTGTTGGGTTTGATGCAGTTTTTTTCCCTGTCCTCAAAGTTGTCATTGTAAGACTAGTCATTTCTTTCAATATTCTTTGTTCTCCAAGGATTCTATAAATACTTTTCCAGATTACCATCAACTGTTTACTAAAAAATTTTTTTCCTTCCCTTTATAATACACAGTATCTTATATTACTATTAATATTTATCTCTTCTCTTAATCAATCTATTCCAGTTATTCAACATATATATAAACTTAACTACAAATATAAATATAATATAGTTATAAATATAAATATAAATAATCTATATAGGTTAATCAATATATGTACCAATAAAAATGTACAAGTTAAATCAATATATAAATTTAGATGCATAAATAAGTATTAGAATGTCAGTTAATCGGTATATAAGTAAACTATAAATATAAATACAGATAAATATAGGTATGCATAGTGATGTAAACAAATAGGTAAATATAAATATTTAATTACAGGTATAGCATAGTTTAAATGTAAACAGTTTATATATATATATATATATATATATATATATATATATATATATATATATATATATATAAATTTTTTTATAATTGTTAGTTCATAGGTTGCTTAATTAACCAGTAATATATTTGTGCTAAGTATGTATAAATATTTATTTTAGTTCTTCTTAGGTAACTTGAATTAGTAAATAGTCCCTTGCTAACGTTACATTCAATGTCCAGGGAATTGCTTCTACTTAATTCTTCGTAACTTTCTTCCTCCTTGTTCAACACCGAGCCCTTCTGCTCCCTCTCTTAACATCTTAAGCATTGTTTGAACATTTGGTTAGTCTTCTTCACCTCACCATTTGTGGCTAGGTAATCTCACTTGCCTGGGTGAGACCAACTTGGTTTGTTGCAGCATTTCAAGATTTTTATCATCTGTATTGACTTCTATGGGCCAACGCACACCTTCCAAAAAGAGTCTCAATTGTTGAAAGGCAGACTTGACTGCTAATAATTCTTTGTTAAAAATGTCAGTTTCGTTCTGGAGCAGTCAATGTTAAGGCAAAAATTGGTTCCCTCCTCCTGGTGCCTCTTGTAAGAGAATGGCCGATTGCCAGTGAAGGCATCAGTTTGGATAATAAATTTCTTGAATGGGTCATGGCCCTCCTTGACTCTAATGAGGAACAAGACAGGGATGCCCTTTATCACCATTATTGTTTATTTTAACTTTGGAACTTTTATTGAATAAAATACGAGGGTCAAATAAAATAAAGGGAATTAAAATTAGACATCATGATTATAGATTAAGAGCATTCGCAGATGACTTGGTTGTTACTTTAACTCAACCAGTACAATCAGTTACAGGTTTAATGGATATAATTAGTCAATATGGACAAATGTCTGGATTTAAAATAAACAAACAAAAAACAAAGATAATAACTAAAAATATGATGGTAAAGCAAGAACTAGAAAGATTAACAGGATTTGAAATAGTAAAAAAGGTTAAATATTTAGGGGTATATATTACAGCTTCAAATGTAAAATTATATAAAAGTAATTATGAATTGTTATGGCAAAAAATACAGAAAGAGATGGAGAATTGGGGAAAATTACAATTATCTTTGTTGGGAAGAATAGCAGCAATAAAAATGAATGTTTTACCCAGGTTTTTATTTTTGTTCCAAATGATACCAATACTCAAGAAAGATGAAGATTTGAGGGAATGGCAGAAGGGTATTCATAATTTTGTATGGGCAGGGAGAAGACGAGAATAAAGTTAAAAATAATGCAAGATATATGTGAAAGAGGTGGTCTTAAAATGCCTAATTTAAGATTATACTATGAAGCAGCTGTCCTATCAATAATTAGTGACTGGATTAATTCAACAGAAGAAAGAATACTGAATATTGAAGGATATGATTTGTTATATGGTTGGCATGCTTATTTATTATATGATAAGAAGGTGGATAAGACCTTTAAAAGCCATATATTAAGGAATGCCTTGTTACGAGTTTGGAAAAAGTATCAATATAAGTTAAATTATAAGATACCTATATGGGCAATACCCAGACATGCGATAGAGAATATAAGAATATATAACAAGTTTCGAACTTGCAGACTCAGAAGAATGGATTTAACCTAAAAGAATTTGTTTTGGAAGAGATGGCAAGACATGACGAGATTGTGAACCAGAATCTTGAAAAATTTAGGCAGGAAATTAAAGAATTTATATAATTAAAGTATGATAATTTGCAACGAAAGATTGTAACAGTGACCAATGCTTTTTCAGAAATAGTTATAAAAATGGATAGAGATATCAAGTTATTAGAGTCTAAAATGGAGGAAGTTGATGATAAGATTTGTAATTTGGATAATAAAATACAAAGAATTGAAAATGATTTGATAAATATTCAAGATAATAGCTCAGAAGTAAAGTCTAAAAAGGAAGCTGATCACGAGACTTACAATGCAGATAATATAAAACAAAGGATTGAAAAAGAAGTTACAATGATGCAATACAGGCTCACGGAATTTGCGGTTAGAATGAGAGGGTTACAGGAAAATAATAGAGATGATTTAAAAAAAATATCTGCTGAAGTTCTGGCTGGGATTTTAAAGGTTCATCCTGAAGAGGTATCTTGTAAGATTGACAAGGCCTACAGAGTAAATTCTTGGATAGCAAAGCAAAGGCAATTGCCTAGAGATGTGGTGATTTACTTTACAGATAAAGGAATAAGAAATGATATTGTGAAAAAATCCTTTAATTCTACTCTAGAACTGAATGGAAGAAAGATCTGGATATATAAAGAGTTGCCGCCCAAGATGTTAAAAGACAGAAAGAAATTTGGATTTTTGGTGACTGAGCTAAAGAAACAAAACATCTCATTCAGGTGGGATGCTCCAGTTGGTATAATATTGAGATATCAAGGAGAAAGATATCAACTAAATACTGTTGAAAAAGCGGAAGAATTTTACTATAAGGTTCTCAAAATGGGCTCAACATCTCCATGTATAATACATGAGTGGAATAAAGAAAAGCAAAATCAACAAGAGATAGAAATTCAGGATAAGCAGATGGAGGTGGAGGTAATGGAAAAACAACAAGTTACAGAGGTCTTTGTAGACGAGCCGCTTCTGGATTCTCCTTCAGAGGTCTCAGCTGGACTATTTATAAATACAAGAGAGGCGGCTTTGGATTCTAATGTGATGACTTATCAAGTTACAGACCAGCACGGAAATCAATCAGTTGATATACAACTCATAGAAAGGAAACCAGAATGGAGATTTAAGCCACAAAAGCAAAATCAACAAGATCAAGTTATAGATCAGCATGGAAACCAAACAGTTGATATACAATTTATAGAAAGGAAACCAGGATGGAGATCTAACCCACAAAAAGTTAAGAAAAGAAGAAGCAGGTCCTACAAAAATAAAAACTTTTAGACTAAACAACAGTGTAATGCCAGTTATCTAAGAGATGACTGAATACATGAAAATATAGCTGAGGCAAAGTATTGGTTTATATTATCTTGAGGAGAGTGACAGACCTCTGCAGTGCTGTACTTTTGGGATGTGGAAAATGGCCTTAAACTGAGTGGATTGGAACTTTCTATTTTGGATTCTTTGATAAATGTATTACGTTTATGCTGAGCTACAAGGCAAGAGAGTTATGGGATTGGGGCACGCAGAAGATCTGGTTGTTACCCTACTACAGTGGTTGGAATTAATAATTTAGATGAAAGACATTACAATAGATACTATATGGAATACAAATATAAAGTCACTCGGGTGGTTTTTTTATATATGAAGATATCTACTATTGATGAGGGCAGATGGTAATTGAAGATACCGAACATACTGTTGGAATTAGGATGTGATGTTACCCTAACATGGGTGATGGAATTAACAATCCATCTGAAAGACATTACAGAAGATATCATATGGATTACAAACTTAAAGTCATTTGAGGATTTTATTTATATAAGGGAATACTTCTTAGTGGTGTGGGCAGAAGAATAAAGATATTAAAAATATTATGTATGGTAGTCTTGTAGGAAAGTGGGTGGAGACAGGTTAGCTTATTGATTGTTTAGTTTAAGAAAAGGGATATTATGTTTAGATATGAATACATGTAAAAGATCTGAGTTAAGAGATATATGTATGGGGGTGGAGGAAATGGGCAGACTATGAGTTGAATAAATGTCAAATTAGGATTTATTATATAGTTTTATAGCTGAAGGTTGCTTTGAAATGTTATATTAATATATGTAAAATATTTGAATTAAGAGATATATGTATGGGGGAGGAGGAAAAGGGTAGATTATGAGTAGGAATTGCTAAACTGGGGGATATAATAATATTATTATGCTAAATTAGGAGTTATTATATAATGTTACAGCTGAATGTTATTTTGAAATGTATAGTATAAGGGGGATATAATAATATTACTAGAAAGAAAGGGTCAGCGTATGGGGGGTGGAGCAAAGGGATGGTAAAGTATTATATAATCTGTTATGAATTTGGGTTTTATTTTGGAGAAGCCACAGGGGGAGGGGAGGGGGAGGGGGGGTTAGGGAGGAGGGGGGAAAAGGGGGGAAAATTTGTATTTGAAAAACTTTTTCAATTAAAAAAAAGAGAATATAAGTGTAGAACAAAAGCAAGAGGTGATTACCTATAAAGAGCTTCTTAAAATGGAAGGGGGTATATTGCAGTTAAAGTCTTTAAATGCATTAAAAGAAGAAAGGATAATTCAAACTGGGTTTCAGTATGGACAGCTGCAAGCTAGATGGAAAGAAGATCAGAGAATTGGTATCATGCAGAATGAGGAAGATTTGGTAAAACAAATTAGAGATCAAGGCCAAATGCATATAAAAAGATTATATAATATATTGATAGAAATAGACTCAGAAACGGAATTAGTTAAGGATTGCATGATAAAATGGGCACAAAATATTCAGGAACCAATAATGATGGAAACTTGGGAAAAAATATGGGTTAGAAATGTGAAATTTACGCAAGCGCAAAATTTAAGAGAAAACTTTTATAAAATGTTTTATAGATGGCATTTAGATCCTAAAAAATTAGCTTGTATGTATCCGAATTTACAATCTAAATGTTGGAGATGTGATTGTGATGATGCCACTTATTATCATATATGGTGGACTTGTAAAAAAGTTAAAGCATTTTGGATTAAAATATGGGGGATTATCCAAAATATTCTTAAAAAGAAGATAAAGTTTACTCCACAGTTGTTTTTGTTGGGTATAATCACAGATTGTACGGTTATAGAGACTAAATTGATCTTAAATTTAATAACTGCAGCTAGACTTTTGGTGGCGCAATATTGGAAGAAGGAAGATCTGCCTACTATTGAAGAATGGACATTAAAAGTAGCGAATTTAGCAGAAATGGCAAAAATTTCAGCTTATTTGAAAGATCATTCCCAAGAAAGATATATATCGGAATGGAGAAGATGGATTGATTATATTCAAAACAAATATCAGACTAAAAAGTATCAAATAGTTTATGAATAAATAGAAAAATTAAGAGTATTCATATTTAGTTAAGTAAAAGGGGAGTTAAAGTGTGAAGGGGGGATAGGAATCCATAGATAGTTAGCTTAATTTAGTACATGATTGTTAATTGTTTTTTTTTATTAAAAAGTTTTTAAAAATTTTACACATATTTTCCCTTCCCTCCTCCCCCCTCCTGCCCCAACCCTCTCCCCCCCCGGACTTCCCAGAGCAAATACAGGATATAGCATTTAACAAACATATAAAAAAAAACAAGCTAACTATCTATAGGTTTATCTCCCTTTTGCACTTTAACTCCCCTTGTTCATATCTGAATATAACTATTTAAACCAATTATTGCTTGAAAACGGACGTTGCCTTACCTGAACGTCCCTTTTAGGAGTGCTGCGACCACTGTCCATGGCTGGGATCTTCACTTCAGATCTTGACAGTAACTGAGTGAGAGCTGTTAAACCCTCCCTGTTAGGACACACCTCCAGTCCCATGATCCTCCAGTCTATCACGAAGATACAGCAAGACTCCAGAAGAAAAATTCCAACAGCTAATCCAAACACGGGAAACTGGATACACGGCAGACAGTCTGAAAGAAACTGCAACAGCAGAATAACACAACAAACAAGGGAGGGAATGGACAGTGGTCGCAGCACTCCTAAAAGGGACGTTCAGGTAAGGCAACGTCCGTTTTCCAGAGTGCTGCTCCCACTGTCCATGGCTGGGACATACCCAAGCTCAAGTACTAGGGTGGGAGACTGGATGCCCCGAACCCGTGTCCAAGGCTACTCTCTGTAGTACTCGTCGCCCAAAGGCAGCGTCCGAAGAAGCGTATGAGTCAATCCGATAGTGACGAATAAACTGTGACACCAAGGACCACGTAGCAGCCCGGCAAATATCTTCCACCGAGGCTTGTGTCCCCCACGCAGCGGAGGTAGCCGCGCTGCGAGTGGAGTGTGGTAGGATTCTTCCCGGCACAGGCTTTCCCGACAACTCATACGCCAAGGAGATACACGCCTTGAGCCACCTGCCCACTGTAGCCGCGGATATCTTCTGTCCCATTGAGGTTGGGTGGAAGGAGATCAGCAGAGCCTCCATCCGGCGAAAGGAAGAGGTCCGTCGGATATATATGCGCAGAGCCCGCTTAACATCTAGTTTATGCCAGCATCGTTCCGTAGAGTTCTGCAGAGATGGGCAGAAGTCTGGCAAGGATAGTTCCTGCGCCCGGTGAAAAGGAGTATTTACTTTCGGAAGGAACGTAGGGTCAAGCCTGAGAACCACCACACTGTCCCGGAAAAGGCAAAGGTCCTCCCGAATAGAGAGTGCCGAGAGTTCCGACACCCTACGTGCGGAGGTGATAGCCAACAGGAACGTTATCTTAAATGACAGATGTTTCAGCGTAGCCGTCCTAATAGGCTCAAATGGGGGAACTGTCAGAGCCCGAAGCACCAGAGGGAGGTCCCAGGTAGGGTATCTGTGGACCTGTGGTGGACAGAGATTGGTCGCGCTGTGAAGGAAGCCTCTGATGAGCGGGTGTCGTGAAAGAGAGTCGTAGGGAGGACACTTCAAAACGGTGGACAAGGCCGCAGTTTGTCGCCTCAGAGTCGCCGGGGCCAGGCCTTTCTGAAGACCGGAATGCAGGAATTCTAAGACCTCCTCCACCGTCGCCGAGGTGGGATCCACATGCCTCGAAGCCCCCCAAGCACAGAAGGCTCTCCAGGACACCTCGTAAATACGGCAAGTGGACGGTCGTCTAGCTGCCTGTATAATCTTGACAACTCCGTCTGACAGATGTGACTTTTTTAGGAGGACGCGCTCAAATGCCAAACGGCCAAATGGAGCCATTGGGGCTCTGGATGACAAACGGCCCCTTGGAGCAGGACTACTTGAGTGGGCGGAATCACCCAGGGCAGAGACACGGAGAGAGAGAGAAGGTCTGCATACCAGGCCCTGCGTGGCCAATTGGGTGCCACCAGAATCAGGTCTGCCTGCTCCCTCAGCAATTTCCTCACAACTCGTGACAACAGAGGAATGGGGGGAAATGCATATAGGAGGCCTTCCGGCCACCGACACCTCAGGGCGTCGCGGTCCTCCGCCGACGGGTCTGGAGAGCGGGATACGAAGCGAGGCAGTTGGGCATTCTTTCATGAAGCAAACAGGTCGATCATCGGAGTACCGAACCTCTGGCAGATCTCTTGAAACAAGCGAGGGTGGAGTTGCCACTCTGCTGGGTCTATCTGTTCCCTGCTTAGCCAGTCGGCTCGGACATTGTCCACACCCGAGATGTAGTCCGCCTTTATCGACCGTAGATGACGCTCCGCCCAGTTGAACAGATGTTCCGCCTCGAACATTAGCGACTTTGATCTTGTGCCGCCTTGTTTATGTGCGCCTTTGCCGCGGTGTTGTCGGTAAGGATCAATAAGTGTCAACCCTCCACCGCCATCTTGAAGCGACAAAGCGCCAACCTCACCGCCCTCAGCTCGAGCAGATTTATACTGCAGCGGCTCTCCGTTGTGGACCACTGCCCTTGAGTCACAAGGCTGCCCAGATGTGCTCCCCAACCTCGTAGACTGGCGTCCGACGTTAGGGTCAGCCTGTCCGGCTCTGTGAAGTCGCAGCCCTGTAGAATTGCCGGCGACAGCCACCAAGACATCGACAGACGGGTCTGAGGGGGCAAGAATACCCGGTGACTCGAACTGGCACAGCCCGATCATTGGAAGGGGAGGAGGAACCACTGTAACGCTCGGGAGTGTCTGCGTGCCCACGGAATGACGTTGTAGCAGGACACCATTTTCCCCAGCAGTTGTGATAGGAGCGAGAGCGGTACCTTCTCCAGTGGTAGAATTTGTCGAATCAGGTCAGTGATGCTTTGAGCCCTGTCTGGTGAAAGAAAGACCTGTCCTTTGACCGAATTGATCAGGGCTCCGAGGTGGAGCAGTCTTGTAGCCGGAACAAGGTGGCTCTTCTCCAGATTTATCGAGAACCCGTGGCGTTGGAATGTGTCCAGGACTAGGGCCCGGTCGCACGATGCTTGGTCTGGAGAGGAAGACAGTATCAAGACATCGTCGAGATAGCACATCACTCGCACCGACTGAATTCGGAGAGAGGCAGCTACCACTGCCATGAGTTTGGTGAATGTGCGAGGGGCGGAGGAGAGGCCGAACGGCATCGTCCGGTACTGGAAGTGCCGCCCGTCGTACTCGAACCTCAGGAAGCATCTGTGGAGAGGGCGAACCGGAACATGCAGGTAGGCTTCTTTCAGGTCCACCGATTGGAGCAAGTCTCCAGACTGAATCCCCACTAGTATCGACCGAAGCGAATGCATTTTGAACCTGCGGTACTCCACCGACAGGTTCAAGAGCTTTAAGTTCAGGATACCGCGCCAGCCCCCCGAGTTTTTGGGGACAAGAAAGAAAGTCGAATAGAAACCCGATCCCCGTTCCGAATGGGAGACCGGTTCTATTACTTCGATGCTCAACAGATGGGCAATCTCCTGCAGCATCAGTTGGTGTCGCTCCACAGACGTTGGAACTGGGCAGGAGACGAAGCGACTCGGTGGAGTTCCGATAAAGTCGATAGAGAGACCAGAAGAGATGGTGCGTAGCACCCAAGAGTCCTTGGTGGAAACGGCCCACTGGTGATGGAACAATTGAAGTCTCTCGCTTATGGGCCCTGTGAGAGGCGAGTCATTTGCCTCTGCGAGACTGCCTGAAGTTGGAGCCACAGAAGGGACGTTTAGATTGTGGCTGGAACTTGCTCCGGTCACGAAAGGAATCCCTTCCCTGTGCCCGGTCAGGACCGGCGAAAGAGGGCCTGCGGGAGGAGCCGCCCGAACCTTGAAAGGGACGAAAGGATGGGCGCTGGCTGTAAGGAGTGTACCTCCTCTCTGTGCGTCGGTATGCCGTCGGGAGGATCTTACGCTTGTCACGATCCTCTACCAGGAGCGGGTCCAAGGCAGGTCCAAACAAATTCGGCGCCTTATATGAAGCAGATGCCAGCCTCCACTTGGCCTTGAGGTCCGCCTTCCAATGTCGAAGCCAGAATAAACGTCTGGAAGAGATAGATGATGCCAAAGCCCGGGACGCAAACTTCACCGAGTTAAGCGAGGCATCCGCCGAATACTCGGTGGCAGCCACAATCTTATTTATGTCCTGGTGTAACCTAGTCTCTTCCGGAGGCAGCCTCTGTTGGAGCTGTTTCAACCAAATCAGCGTGGCCCTATTGAAGAAGGAAGTAGCGGTCGCCATCCTGATCGCCCAGGCGACCGCTTGATGAGACCTCCGGAAGGCTAGCTCTGCTCTGCGGTCCTCTGACTTAAGACCATCTAGAGAGTCAGTAGATACTAAGGAGTTGGAGGCCAAGAACGCCACAGGTGGATCTACGGCAGGAAGGGCCAAGAGATCCTCTAATTCGGGTGCAGTACAGTACAACTTCCTGTCAAGGGTGCTGGGCGATGTCAGAGATCCGGGTTGCCCCCAAGGCGACTGAAGAACGTCCAGGAACAGGCGGGGGCACGGAATCACCTCCTTGTCCGGTTTAGCAGACATAAACAAAGCGTCGTGGGGTCCCGCGGACGTGGTAGCGCCAGACGGGTCCACGCCAGGGGTGTTCAAATTGGTGGTAAGACGAGCTTTGTGCAGCAGCGATTTAAACATCGACGGACGGAACAACCCCGTGAAAGCCGGGGAATCCGGTGGTAAGTCCTCATCATCCGAAAATTCGATATCCTCTGGGCATTCTTCACCTTGGTCAGAGTCAGCCCGGGAAGAGGAGGCAGACTGTTTCCTATCAGCTCGGGTCGAGGCGACCTGATGACCCAGTTGAGCGGGCTGAGCCGAGGAAGAGACTGATGGAGGCTGAGACACTTGTTGCATTCCGGCAGCCAAGAACGAAGAAAAAGCTGATGCGAAAAATGCTTGCATGTCAACAGGTGCCGGGGCAAGCGCCCCATCGGGGCCCCGAAGTCCAGCCGCAGTAGGGGTAAACGTGCCCTCAGGTGGGCGACAGGCAGGTCTCTGGGAGGGAGGGAGCCCCGCCCTAGAAACATCCGGCAGCGACTGAGAGACACCCTTGGCAAGGTGTAACTGTCGGGCTTGTGTAGCCGAGATGACATTCC
Organism: Arizona elegans; assembly: GCA_022577455.1. NCBI lineage: Eukaryota > Metazoa > Chordata > Lepidosauria > Squamata > Colubridae > Arizona > Arizona elegans. The sequence continues at coordinate 7,324,708 of JAKOOJ010000019.1, read as the reverse complement.
TCTCTGGAGATGAGGCTGGGGAACCCGAAGACGAATAGTCCCGGACAACTGAGTCGGGTTGAATTGCGCTTGTGCCCAGACCCACTTCTGCCACAGCCAACCTCGCTTTGTCCCACTGTTTCTCAAGCGCATTGTGGCGGCGTTGAGCGTCTCTGTCCAAACCCCTGGAAGGTTTCGACTTCCGAAAGGTGTGGCTGGAAGGCATGGAGCGTTTGTTGGATGCCTTTTTGGCCCGCTTGGCTGGGCTGTGCGGCGGGCTATGGTCTGGCTCAAGGTCAGATGAGAGTGCGTGGTCAGCCATGTCAACAAATTGCTCAGACCGACCAAGAAGGCACGGAACTGGCAGGTAAGTATAAGAGGCCCGGGTCCCAGATGTAGCCCACAGATGCCAACTGTCTTCTTTATTTTATTATTTTATATATATATATATATATATATATATATATATATATATATATATATATATATATATATATATATACATACACATACATATATATATATATATATTTATTTTTAAAAATCAATAAGTAAATGTTATGTTAAACGATGAAGTTAGCATGCAAGTAGCAATATTAATTCCTTTTTTTAAAAAAAAAAAAGGTGTAACTATATACAGAAGAAAAGAGGAAGTCCAATACTAAGAGGCTGAGAGCTCTTCGGGCCTAGATTGAGATGTAGAAGTATTTCAAATGTCCAAGGTATAAACTGCCTGCTGCAAAGACCAAATGCTTCCAAAGGGCCAAACTCCGCCCCTTAAGCTGCAACAGAATGGTGGGCTCAATGCTCAGGGAAAATGGCGGGCGCTCAAAGGTCTCTCAAAATGGCGCCCGCTGCCGCCCTCAGGCCCAAGCGAGGCAACCTGCTTACTTCTCAAATTCCCACCGGAACGTTGCTGACCTGTCCGGTGGGAGCGCGGTCGAACGGAGGGCGCACCTCTAGGATGACGCTCCTCCGGATGCAAAGGAAAGCGGCGATTTGAAAACGGCGGCAAGCCTGCGCGCCGAAGCCTTGACTCATGCCGTCGCCAGAGAGCCAGAAGAACGGGGAGCGCACTGTCAGCGTGATGCTGCCCCGAAGCCGCCGCCAATGTCCAGAGGTCAGCGGGGAGAGCGACAAGCCTGCACGCTCATCCCCTCGCTAGCGGCCAATAGTAGCTTGCCGGATCCACCCCGAAGAGTCGGAATCCGGCGACTGCAACGCTCCAGGCGTGGGCGGCCCGAGATAGACTCACCACACGCAGCAGCAGCCAGAAAGGAGTTCACAGAAGGCACGAACAAAAAGAATAATCAAAAATAAAGAAATAAAAGCCTAAACGAGAAGGAATAATCAGGGAGAGAGCTAAAATTAAAAGATTAAAGTCTAAAACAGCACAGCTCTGAAATTCACTTCAGTTCTTGCCAGTAACTGAGTGATAGACTGGAGGATCATGGGACTGGAGGCGTGTCCTAACAGGGAGAGTTTAACAGCTCTCACTCAGTTACTGTCAAGATCTGAAGTGAAGATCCCAGCCATGGACAGTGGGAGCAGCACTCTGGAAAATAATCAATCCAACTTCATTCTTGTCCGTTCTTCAATAATAAGCAAGTCTTCTTTCTTCCGGCATTGCACAATCAGCACCCAATTACAATTAACCATCACATCTCCAACCCTTACATATATTAACACATTAACAAAATATTTTAACCAATCTCAAATAAATTATATTATAAAAACCTTACTTTTACTTTTTACCCCATAAACTTATATTGATTCTTCCTGAAAACATTCCTTACTTAATAACTTTGCATAAACTTATTCATCTTATTCTCTACACTTTAGTGTTAATATACTTCAAAACAAAAATGAACATTTGGTCAGTAGCCCATAACAATTCAAACATAACATTACTTAATATAACTTTTCAAGACAAATCATGTCCCTAGATATAAGTAAATCATTCATTTTCACTATAACATAACTTTTCAAAACAAACCATATCCCTAGATACAGGTATAGTCATTCATTTTCACTACTACTATCCTTCCGAGACAAAAAGATTGTAATTTTTCCATCTCCATTTTTTCCTAACTTTTTTGCGAACCTTCTTCTTCAGTCTTATTCTTCCGCCTTCTTTTATTTTTATAAGTTCTTGAATTTTCAACTGAAGTTGCTGTACCTTACAATCTTGTTCTCTTCGCAAAGTAATTCCTTTCAGTAAACACACCTCTTTAACTGTGATTGAGAGTCCATTTTTGTAAAAAAGTTGTAAAGTTCCACTTCGAATCCACCTTCTTATATTAGAAATCCCAACGCCTCCTGACAATTTTCCAGTTGACTGTATCAAAGCCTCTGGAGAAATCTCTCTCAATATTTCCTGGTTACACTCCTTCAAACCTCTCAGCCTTTCCTTCTTAATTTGAAAAACATCCATTCCATTTTCCAAAGGCACATTAAATTGGATTATTTCTTCCACCTCTTCATTCAGCAACTCACTATTATTTGGCAATTGAAATACCGCTACAGTATCTTCACTTGCAACTTTGTTTCGAACTTGAATAAAATCCTTGTTGAAAAACCCTTCCATTCTTTCCAACAACATGGAGGTAAATGATTCTAAAATTTCTTTTAAAAGATCCGCAATCAGTATTTGTGTTTTTACTGATGTTTGTAATAGTGAACCTTCATCACTTTCAAAAAAGCCAGCCATTTTTATTTTTTTTTTGGTCTATCCACCTTGAACAATGCTGGGTGTTAACAGCTTTATCGAGAGTTAACTTTCACTTTCACACCCTAATAAGCACAAGCGCCATTTTCTTCACTCCTTTAAGCAGCTTCAAAAAGTAGCAATTTAAGCGTGGAATTAGGAGTTTGTTACTTGCAATTGTCTGCTCTCCTGTCTTCACTCCGTCTGCATAGATGATCAACTTAGATCTCAGTAAAGATTGCAGAAGTGGTCGCAACGTTTTTTTCTGCTTAAAGCAGAAGCGCCCTGGATCTCGGAGTTTCACTGGACTTCCTGGGGAGCTCTCACCCTCCAAGCCCCCAAAACTATTTCAGGGGCTTTCGGGGAGCTCTCTTGTTAATTGTTATACCCTGTATTTTGTTCTGGGAAGTTTGGGGGGGTAAGAAAGGGAGGGGGGATGGGGAAATATTTGTAAAAATTTTTTTTGTAAAACTCTAATAAAAAAAAATCATTCCCATCTTCCTTCCTTCCTTCCCATTCTCATCTTCCTTCTCCTTCCTCCATGCTCAGGAAGGGACAAGGGGAGGGGAGAGATTGGCAGCACAGCCGGTGGCCGTGTCACTGCCGGCTGTGGCTTTCCTACATGGGGGTGGGGGCAGTCCTTGTGAAACGGAAACCTCGCATGCTGCAAGGCCAGGCTGGCGAGCGGGGCATGGAGGCATTGGTGCGGGTGCGGCGCTGAACTACAACTTGTGGCAGCCATCCGGACTACAACGTGGTCAGCCTTAGATCTGACCCATGCGGCTGCCCTGGAGCCAGCGAGAGGCAGCCTGGCCACCTCGGCCCTGGCCCCTGGGCTTGCGCAGAGGACGTGGCGAGTGCTGGCGTCCTGGGTGAAAGGGAAGCGTTCAGAACGCAGTCAGCCTGTGGGGCAAGACGGTCCCCAGGGATGCCAGGCCCCATGCTCTCACTGCCTGTGTGTGCACCCGCAGGGCGGGGGCGGCCCCTCGCTGACTCCAGGGTGGCCCCGCAGATCTTTTTTAAAAAAAATTTTTTATTGAGTTACATATTACAATTCAACTAATGTCGGTTAAGCAGTGTTCATACATATATATATATATAGAATACATACATGGTGTCTCTAAAGTTACTTATTCCTTTTAGTAGTTGCACCGTCCCTTATTCCTTCTTTTATTTTATCTTCCATCCACTTATACCACCCTTCCCACACCATATAGTATTCTGAATTTTCATCATCATTTAACTCATAAGTTAATTTACTCATCTCAGCGCATTCAAATACTTTTCTGATTATATGCTCTTCCGGTGGTAGTCCCTTTTCTTTCCAATATTGTGCATGTATTAATCTGGCAGCCGTAATAATATGTATAATTAGGTACCTCTTTTTTTTCATATGTCCTTTTTAATATTCCCAGGAGAAATGTTTCAGGCGCCAGATCGATGTTTTCCTCAATTATTTCTTGTATCCATTTTCAAATTTTTTTCCACTATTTCATCGCTTCGGGGCATGTCCACCATATGTGGAAGAAGGTACCCTGATGAGGGCTGCATTTCCAACAATTTGGACTTGTAGTTGGGTAGATTTTTGCTAACCTTGTATGGGCTAAATGCCACCTATATAGCATTTTGTATTGATTTTTTTTGTACGCTACTGCTCTCGTCAATTTGTAGTTCTTGTTCCAAATTATTTCCCAGTCATTCAGATTTATACTATGCCCGATGTTTTTAGCCCACGCAATCATTTGATCTTTAACCAACTCCTCTGCCCTATCGTATTCTAATAAGTAGTTGTATAATTTGGCCAAGATTTTTTTCTCCGTTCCAATCAATATCTTGTCAAATCCGTTTGATCCTATCTCTATACCAAATTCCTCCTTATCTTTTGATATCGAGACTTGATTTGTAGATATGGCCACCAGTCAATATTAATGCCTTGTTCTCTCAGTGTATCATTGGATTTAAGATTTCCGCCGCTGTCTAAAATATCCTTATATCTAAACATTTTTTTGTTTCCTAGCATGTTGGGGTATATCATGGCTTCCATTGTGGAAAGCCACTTCGGGACTTTCATATATTGCTTTTGCCTAATCTCCGTCCAAGTTTGTATTAATGTGTCCCTTATTCTGTGTCTGTGGAAATACTTTTTTTTTTCCTGTCCTCATCCCATAAGTACGCATGCCACCCTCTCTACAGGTCATGGCCTTCCAAGGTTAAAATCCTTTTTTCTTCTAGGGTGACCAATTCCCTTATCCATACTAAATTCACTGCCTTATAATATATTTCCCAGGCTGGGAGTCCGAAACCCCCCCTACTTCTTTTATCCTGTAATATTCTGAATGAAATTCTAGGTTCCCCCACACACACACACACACACAAACACACACACAAATTTCCTAATAGATTTATTCAATTCTGAGATAATTTTTTTATCCAAATTAACCGGTGTAGTTTGAAACAGATCTAACAGCTTGGGCAGGATATTCATCTTTATTGAAGCTATCCTGCCTAAAAGTGACAATTGCAGTTTCCCTCATCTTTCCAAATCTTGTTTAATTTTTTTAATCAAAGGCACATAATTATCCTCTTTTAAAGCCGAGCATCTTGGTGTTATCCAGACCCCTAGGTACTTTATTTTTTTAACAATTTGCAAACCCAACTTTTTTCTTTTTTTATATAGATATTTTATTGACTTTATATACATACATAAAATATAGTAACAATTCTGATTTACCCTAATAGGTGGGGAATGGAGAAAATGTGTAGATACAAAGACATTTTACATGGAGGAGGAAACCTCAAATCAAACGACACCCTGAGAGATCAAGGTATAAACCTAGACTGGTGGACGTATCTACAAATAAAATCAAGATACCAGAAAGATAAGGATGAATATGGTCTAGAACTAGGATATAACGGACTAGATAAAATTCTGATGGGAACGGGAAAAAAAGTTGTGGCTAAATTATATAATTACTTATTAGATGAGGATAGAGCTGAGGATACAGCTAAAAATCAATTGAGAGTATGGGAGAGAAATATTGGACATAGCTTAAACTTTAATGAATGGGAAGAGGCATGGAATAAAAACCACAAATTGACCAGAGCTGCGACGTATAAGGAAAATCAATACAAAATGCTCCACAGGTGGTATCTAGCACCTACCAGATTAGCAAAGATGTTCCCCAACATGCACCCAAACTGCTGGAAATGTGGCTATGGTCAGGGCACCTTCTTTCACATGTGGTGGACATGCCCCGAAGCGAAAAGATATTGGAGTAGGATTCGGAGATGGTTACAAGAAATAATTGGAGAAGATATTGAATTGACACCGGAAATATTTCTCCTGGGAATAGTAAAGAAGGGGTATGGAAAGAAAAAGATTCACCTATTAATACATATAACCACAGCTGCTAGACTGGCATACGCACAATACTGGAAAGAGAAAGCCCTGACACCAGAAGAACTTATAATTAGGAAAATACTGGAGTGCGCAGAGATGAGTAAACTAACCCATGAAATAAATAATGATGAGAACTCAGATTATTATACTGTGTGGGGAAGGTGGTATGAATGGATGAATGATAAAATCAAAGAAGGAGTAAAAGGTGTGGTAACTAAATAGCAATAAACAGCATAAGTGACACCAGGTACATATTATGTATTCATGTATAAACGCTGCATATCCGATGTTAAATAGAATTGTTACCCAACGTTTTTTCTATTTCTTTCTTTTGCACTTCTGTCACATTTTTGGCCAACACTTTGGTTTTGGTTTTGTTTAATTTAAATCCAGACACTTCTCCGTATCTACCTAGTTCTTCCAGGATTTTTTGTCCTGTTTCTAGTGGTTCCTCCATAATCAAAACATCATCATCCGCAAATGCCTGGGTTTTATATACCTCTCTCCTAATCTGCAATCCCTTTATTTCATCATTATTCCTAATTCTTCTTAACAAAATTTCTAAGGCCAGAATAAACAGTAATGGCGACAAAGGGCATCCTTGTCTTACCCCCTTCCTAATCTGAAATGTTTTGGTCATGTCCCCATTTACTAATATATTTGCCCTTTGTTTGTTATAAATTGTTTTTATCATTTTCTCAAAATTTTCTCCGAATTCCATTTTCTTAATTTGTTTGACCATGAATTCCCAATTTAGATTATCAAACGCTTTCTGGGCATCTAAGAAGACTAGAGCCATCTGTTTACCCGAGCGCACTTCGTAATATTCTAAGGCGTCAATCACTATTCTTATATTATTTCTTATTTGCCTTCCGGGAAGAAATCCATTTTGATCCGTATGTATCAAGGTATTTAATATTTTCTTTGTTCTTTCTGCCATTATGCTCATAAAGATTTTGTAATCTGAATTTAAAAGGGAAATTGGCCTATAATTTTGTATTTGTTTTGGATCAGTACCTTCTTTATGCAGTAGCGAGATATATGCTTCCCTCCACGAATCTGGAATTTTAGAGCCCATCAGCGCCTCATTACAAATTTCCAATAATTTCAATAACAGTATTTCCTCCAAATTTTTATACAGTTCTCCTGGGAAACCATCCGGACCTGGTGATTTATTATTTTTAAGTTTTGAAATTGCTATCTTTAATTCCTCTATTGTAACCTCTCTGTTCAACATTTCCCTGTCTTCCTCTCCTATCAATGGGAGTTCTTCATTTGCCAGGTATTGTTCAATTTTCTCTCTTGGGACTTCTTCCTCTTTATATAATGCTGCATAACATTCCCGAGCAATTTCAAGCTTATCCTCTTCTTTATTTAATACATTTCCCTTCGTGTCTTCTAATTGATAAATAATCCCTTTTTTGTTTATACGACAGCCATCTGCTCGGTTTGTTAGCATTTTCGAAGTAGTATTGTTTTGATCGTTTTATTTTGTATGCCAATTCTTCCTGCTCTAAAATATTCAATTTGTGTCTTAACATCATCAAACTTTCTTTGGCCGCCTTGTCTCCCGGGTTTTGCTGCAATTTCCTTTCTGCCTCCCCCAGTTTCTCTAGATGTTCCTTCTGTACCTTCCTTTTTTCTTTATTTTTATGTGCACTATATGATATTGCCAACCCTCTTAAATATGCCTTCATCATGTCCCATATAATTACTCGAGGTGTTTCTTGATTTTCATTTTCCTTAAAAAATAATTTTAATTCTCCCTTGACTTTTTCTGTAAAATCTTTGTCCCTCAAAAGTTATGTATTTAGCCTCCATCTCTTCCATTTCTTCCTCTGTGGATTTTTCCACCTTATTTCTAAAGGATTATGGTCCGCCCATATATTTGGTGTTATTTCTGCAGATTCTATTTCCATTCCGAGATTCCTACTAACCCAAATCATATCAATTCTCGACCACGATATTTGGGGATTCGAGTAAAAGGTATATTGTTTATTATTCGGGTGTAGAGTCCGCCAAATATCTACTAAGTTCAATTCCTCCATTAAATCAAAAAATGTTCTTGGTAATTTGTCCTTTTTTTTTTTTTTGACGCTCTTATAGTCCTTATCGGGATCTACTATCCCATTGAAATCTATTATACAGATGTTGCTATATTCCATTTTGCTTATTCGCTCATGGAGTTTTCTAAAATATTCCCCCTGCTTTTTGTTTGGGGCATATATGGCTACCAATAATATTTGAGAGTTTCCTCTCTTTATCTCAATCATTAGTGTTCTCCCCTTAATATCATTATATTTTAACTCTGCTACAATCCCTTTTTTAACATATATTACTACTCCCCTCTTTTTTTTCCCCGCTAGCGAGGTAAAGGTTTTTCCAAATTTCTTATATTCTAAACATTTTCCCTCTTTTTTTCTTATATGAACTTCCTGGAGGCATATTATATCGACATTCTGCTTAACTAATTTTGTGAGTATTTGTTTTCTCCTCCTTCTATCATTTAAACCATTAACATTAATTGATGTTATTTTCCAATCTTCCATTTCTGATTTTCTTACTCGACTTTAGTTTCTGTTTGCTCGTGTGGTTCTTTGAGATCTTAGTTTCCTCCCTTTTGTCTCTTCGCTTTCCTTTTCTTTTATCTCCTTCTTCTCCAGGGTTCCTTCTTTAGAGTTCTGTTGGTAGAGGGATTCCTCTTCTGGTGCTATTGCTTCTATTTCTTCCTTGCTGCTTTGTTCCTCCTCCGTTCCTCTCAATTGGTCGAGAAAATCTTGTGCAGCTATTAAACTATCAATTTTGATTTTCTTCCCCTGCAAGGTAATTAACATGCCCTCCGGCAGTATCCTCCTAAACAAGAGGCTCCTTTTATTTAATTGTATAGCTAAAAATCGATAGTCCCTTCTCATTTCCCTCACTCTCCTGGGAACCTGTTTCAAAATTATCACCTCCTTCCCTCTATACGTCACTGGTTCTTCTCTCGCCATGTTGTATAATATATCTTTCACTTTTTTCCTCGCGAATCTGACATGCACTTCCCTGGGTAGTCTATTCCTTCTAGCGTAGTTGGTCTGCACTCTGTAAACTTCGTCTAATTCTTTAATTATATCCTGCTTATCTTGTTGTACTATTTCTGCGATCAATTCAGCCATCACTTGTCCCAGGTCTTCCTCTTTATCTTCTACAATGTTTTGAAAACGTAAGTAAAAAGATGCCCAATCCATCTCTAACTGGATTATCGAGTCTTCTAACTCTCTACTTTGTGCCATCAATTTCTGGTCTACTGAATCCAAGTTCTTCTCATTTTGTTCCATCCTGGTTTCCACCTTTTTTATCCTTTGTTCATTGTTATGTATTGCTTCTGTATTCCCATTCATTTTATGATCTAAGGCTTGGATATCTGTCTTTAACTCTTCATGGTTGGTAATAGGTAATTGGTAGTAGGACTCTGATGACATTGGTGACTGGATGGTAACGACTTTCATGAATTAACAATAGGAGAAGACCTTTAGATCCATATAGCAATTTAATTATATCTTGACGTCTCCATATCTTAATACACTGACATCTTTATATACTTACAGTCAGGTCCAGAAATATTGGGACATCGACACAATTCTAACATCTTTGGCTCTATACACCACCACAATGGAGTTGGAATGAAACAAACACAATGTGCGTTAACTACAGACTGTCAGCTTTAATTTGAGGGTATGTACATCCAACTCAGGTGAACGGTGTAGGACTTACAGCAGTTTGCATATGTGCCTCCCACTTGTTAAGGGACCAAAAGGAATGGGACAGAATAATAATCATAAATCAAACTTTCCCTTCTTAATACTTGGCTGCAAATCCTTTGCAGTCAATCACAGCCTGAAGTCTGGAACGCATAGACATCACCAGACGCTGGGTTTTATCCCTGGTGATGCTCTGCCAGGCCTCTACCGCAACTGTCTTCAGTTCCTGCTTGTTCTTGGGGCATTTTCCCTTCAGTTTTGTCTTCAGCAAGTGAAATGCATGCTCAATGGGATTCAGGTCAGGTGATTGACTTGGCCATTGCATAACATTCCACTTCTGTCCCTTCAAAAACTCTTTGGTTGCTTTTGAAGTATGCTTTGGGTCATTGTCCATCTACACTGTGAAGCGCCGTCCAATGAGTTCTGTAGCATTTGGCTGAACGTGAGCAGATAATATTGCCCGAAACACTTCAGAATTCATCCTGCTGCTTTTGTCAGCAGTCACATCATCAATAAATACAAGAGAACCAGTTCCATTGGCAGCCATACATGCCCACGCCATGACACTACCACCACCATGCTTCACTGATGAGGTGGTATGCTTAGAATCATGAGCAATTCCTTTCCTTCTCCATACTCTTCTCTTCCCATCACTCTGGTACAAGTTGATCTTGGTCTCATCTGTCCATAGGATCTTGTTCCAGAACTGTGAAGGCTTTGTTAGACGTTGTTTGGCAAACTCTAATCTGGCCTTCCTGTTTTTGAGGCTCACCAATGGTTTACATCTTGTGGTGAACCCTCTGTATTCACTCTGGTGAAGTCTTCTCTTGATTGTTGACTTTGACACACTTACACCTACCTCCTGGAGAGTGTTCTTGATCTGGTCAACTGTTGTGAAGGGTGTTTTCTTCACCAGGGAAAGAATTCTTTGGTCATCCACCACACTTGTTTTCCATGGTCTCCCAGGTCTTTTGGTGTTGCTGAGCTCACCGGTGCATTCCTTCTTTTTGAGAATGTTTCAAACAGTTGTTTTGGCCACGCCGAATGTTCTTGCTAGCTCTCTGATGGGTTTGTTTTGTTTCTTCAGCCTAATGATGGCTTGCTTCACTGATAGTGACAGCTCTTTGGATCTCATCTTGAGAGTTGACAGCAACAGATTCCAAAATGCAAATAGCACACTTGAAATGAACTCTGGGCCTTTTATCTGCACATTGTAATTGGGGTAATGAGGGAATATCACACACCTGGCCATGGAACAGCTGAGAAGCCAATTGTCCCATTACTTTTGGTCCCTTAACAAGCGGGAGGCACATATACAAACTGCTGTAAATCCTACACCGTTCACCTGAGTTGGATGTACATACCCTCAAATTAAAGCTGACAGTCTGCAGTTAACGCACATTGTGTTTGTTTCATTCCAACTCCATTGTGGTGGTGTATAGAGCCAAAGATGCTAGAATTGTGTCGATGTCCCAATATTTCTGGACCTGACTGTATATCTATTTTCTTACATATCTTTATATACTTCTATATATCCCTATCTCTCTATATAATTTAGATATATTTATATATATTTATAAATTCATATAACACTTAGTTTCAATTTAAATTTGTGACACCTTTTTTACTAATTTCCTTAGTGTTAGCAAACAAATTGTCTATTCAAGATAAGTTATATATCATAACTGTGATAGAACGTTAATTTATTAATTTGATAATCATTGTATTTGTCTTTGAATATAATCCAATTAATTATAAATTAATTATTCTTATAGTAATTTAAGCATTTTTAGATATATTGATTGATTGATTGATAAGTATACTAACTTAATATCTGAAAGTTATATATGTATATATATATATATATGTATATGTATATGTATATGTATATGTATATGTATATGTATATGTATATATATATATATATATATATATATATATATATATATATATATGCATATTCTTTCTAGCCAGGTTTTACCTACGTAAGCTAGGTTGTTCTGCAGCTCTGACTGTGTGAAATCTCATTCACCAACCTCAGAGCTCCTCCTCTGCTGACAAACTGCAACTCTGCGTTGCTCTCTGGGAGACTCAGATAGCTATTTCTGCCTTATAAGGCTTCGTCAGTGAGCCACACCCACTTCTCAGATATTCCCCCTGTAAAGGTACAATGTGTCTTTTTCTGTTTTTCGTAGGCTTTTATGTGCATATTCTTTCTAGCCAGGTTTTACCTACGTAAGCTAGGTTGTTCTGCAGCTCTGACTGTGTGAAATCTCATTCACCAACCTCAGAGCTCCTCCTCTGCTGACAAACTGCAACTCTGCGTTGCTCTCTGGGAGACTCAGATAGCTATTTCTGCCTTATAAGGCTTCGTCAGTGAGCCACACCCACTTCTCAGATATTCCCCCTGTAAAGGTACAATGTGTCTTTTTCTGTTTTTCGTAGGCTTTTATGTGCATATTCTTTCTAGCCAGGTTTTACCTACGTAAGCTAGGTTGTTCTGCAGCTCTGACTGTGTGAAATCTCATTCACCAACCTCAGAGCTCCTCCTCTGCTGACAAACTGCAACTCTGCGTTGCTCTCTGGGAGACTCAGATAGCTATTTCTGCCTTATAAGGCTTCGTCAGTGAGCCACACCCACTTCTCAGATATTCCCCCTGTAAAGGTACAATGTGTCTTTTTCTGTTTTTCGTAGGCTTTTATGTGCATATTCTTTCTAGCCAGGTTTTACCTACGTAAGCTAGGTTGTTCTGCAGCTCTGACTGTGTGAAATCTCATTCACCAACCTCAGAGCTCCTCCTCTGCTGACAAACTGCAACTCTGCGTTGCTCTCTGGGAGACTCAGATAGCTATTTCTGCCTTATAAGGCTTCGTCAGTGAGCCACACCCACTTCTCAGATATTCCCCCTGTAAAGGTACAATGTGTCTTTTTCTGTTTTTCGTAGGCTTTTATGTGCATATTCTTTCTAGCCAGGTTTTACCTACGTAAGCTAGGTTGTTCTGCAGCTCTGACTGTGTGAAATCTCATTCACCAACCTCAGAGCTCCTCCTCTGCTGACAAACTGCAACTCTGCGTTGCTCTCTGGGAGACTCAGATAGCTATTTCTGCCTTATAAGGCTTCGTCAGTGAGCCACACCCACTTCTCAGATATTCCCCCTGTAAAGGTACAATGTGTCTTTTTCTGTTTTTCGTAGGCTTTTATGTGCATATTCTTTCTAGCCAGGTTTTACCTACGTAAGCTAGGTTGTTCTGCAGCTCTGACTGTGTGAAATCTCATTCACCAACCTCAGAGCTCCTCCTCTGCTGACAAACTGCAACTCTGCGTTGCTCTCTGGGAGACTCAGATAGCTATTTCTGCCTTATAAGGCTTCGTCAGTGAGCCACACCCACTTCTCAGATATTCCCCCTGTAAAGGTACAATGTGTCTTTTTCTGTTTTTCGTAGGCTTTTATGTGCATATTCTTTCTAGCCAGGTTTTACCTACGTAAGCTAGGTTGTTCTGCAGCTCTGACTGTGTGAAATCTCATTCACCAACCTCAGAGCTCCTCCTCTGCTGACAAACTGCAACTCTGCGTTGCTCTCTGGGAGACTCAGATAGCTATTTCTGCCTTATAAGGCTTCGTCAGTGAGCCACACCCACTTCTCAGATATTCCCCCTGTAAAGGTACAATGTGTCTTTTTCTGTTTTTCGTAGGCTTTTATGTGCATATTCTTTCTAGCCAGGTTTTACCTACGTAAGCTAGGTTGTTCTGCAGCTCTGACTGTGTGAAATCTCATTCACCAACCTCAGAGCTCCTCCTCTGCTGACAAACTGCAACTCTGCGTTGCTCTCTGGGAGACTCAGATAGCTATTTCTGCCTTATAAGGCTTCGTCAGTGAGCCACACCCACTTCTCAGATATTCCCCCTGTAAAGGTACAATGTGTCTTTTTCTGTTTTTCGTAGGCTTTTATGTGCATATTCTTTCTAGCCAGGTTTTACCTACGTAAGCTAGGTTGTTCTGCAGCTCTGACTGTGTGAAATCTCATTCACCAACCTCAGAGCTCCTCCTCTGCTGACAAACTGCAACTCTGCGTTGCTCTCTGGGAGACTCAGATAGCTATTTCTGCCTTATAAGGCTTCGTCAGTGAGCCACACCCACTTCTCAGATATTCCCCCTGTAAAGGTACAATGTGTCTTTTTCTGTTTTTCGTAGGCTTTTATGTGCATATTCTTTCTAGCCAGGTTTTACCTACGTAAGCTAGGTTGTTCTGCAGCTCTGACTGTGTGAAATCTCATTCACCAACCTCAGAGCTCCTCCTCTGCTGACAAACTGCAACTCTGCGTTGCTCTCTGGGAGACTCAGATAGCTATTTCTGCCTTATAAGGCTTCGTCAGTGAGCCACACCCACTTCTCAGATATTCCCCCTGTAAAGGTACAATGTGTCTTTTTCTGTTTTTCGTAGGCTTTTATGTGCATATTCTTTCTAGCCAGGTTTTACCTACGTAAGCTAGGTTGTTCTGCAGCTCTGACTGTGTGAAATCTCATTCACCAACCTCAGAGCTCCTCCTCTGCTGACAAACTGCAACTCTGCGTTGCTCTCTGGGAGACTCAGATAGCTATTTCTGCCTTATAAGGCTTCGTCAGTGAGCCACACCCACTTCTCAGATATTCCCCCTGTAAAGGTACAATGTGTCTTTTTCTGTTTTTCGTAGGCTTTTATGTGCATATTCTTTCTAGCCAGGTTTTACCTACGTAAGCTAGGTTGTTCTGCAGCTCTGACTGTGTGAAATCTCATTCACCAACCTCAGAGCTCCTCCTCTGCTGACAAACTGCAACTCTGCGTTGCTCTCTGGGAGACTCAGATAGCTATTTCTGCCTTATAAGGCTTCGTCAGTGAGCCACACCCACTTCTCAGATATTCCCCCTGTAAAGGTACAATGTGTCTTTTTCTGTTTTTCGTAGGCTTTTATGTGCATATTCTTTCTAGCCAGGTTTTACCTACGTAAGCTAGGTTGTTCTGCAGCTCTGACTGTGTGAAATCTCATTCACCAACCTCAGAGCTCCTCCTCTGCTGACAAACTGCAACTCTGCGTTGCTCTCTGGGAGACTCAGATAGCTATTTCTGCCTTATAAGGCTTCGTCAGTGAGCCACACCCACTTCTCAGATATTCCCCCTGTAAAGGTACAATGTGTCTTTTTCTGTTTTTCGTAGGCTTTTATGTGCATATTCTTTCTAGCCAGGTTTTACCTACGTAAGCTAGGTTGTTCTGCAGCTCTGACTGTGTGAAATCTCATTCACCAACCTCAGAGCTCCTCCTCTGCTGACAAACTGCAACTCTGCGTTGCTCTCTGGGAGACTCAGATAGCTATTTCTGCCTTATAAGGCTTCGTCAGTGAGCCACACCCACTTCTCAGATATTCCCCCTGTAAAGGTACAATGTGTCTTTTTCTGTTTTTCGTAGGCTTTTATGTGCATATTCTTTCTAGCCAGGTTTTACCTACGTAAGCTAGGTTGTTCTGCAGCTCTGACTGTGTGAAATCTCATTCACCAACCTCAGAGCTCCTCCTCTGCTGACAAACTGCAACTCTGCGTTGCTCTCTGGGAGACTCAGATAGCTATTTCTGCCTTATAAGGCTTCGTCAGTGAGCCACACCCACTTCTCAGATATTCCCCCTGTAAAGGTACAATGTGTCTTTTTCTGTTTTTCGTAGGCTTTTATGTGCATATTCTTTCTAGCCAGGTTTTACCTACGTAAGCTAGGTTGTTCTGCAGCTCTGACTGTGTGAAATCTCATTCACCAACCTCAGAGCTCCTCCTCTGCTGACAAACTGCAACTCTGCGTTGCTCTCTGGGAGACTCAGATAGCTATTTCTGCCTTATAAGGCTTCGTCAGTGAGCCACACCCACTTCTCAGATATTCCCCCTGTAAAGGTACAATGTGTCTTTTTCTGTTTTTCGTAGGCTTTTATGTGCATATTCTTTCTAGCCAGGTTTTACCTACGTAAGCTAGGTTGTTCTGCAGCTCTGACTGTGTGAAATCTCATTCACCAACCTCAGAGCTCCTCCTCTGCTGACAAACTGCAACTCTGCGTTGCTCTCTGGGAGACTCAGATAGCTATTTCTGCCTTATAAGGCTTCGTCAGTGAGCCACACCCACTTCTCAGATATTCCCCCTGTAAAGGTACAATGTGTCTTTTTCTGTTTTTCGTAGGCTTTTATGTGCATATTCTTTCTAGCCAGGTTTTACCTACGTAAGCTAGGTTGTTCTGCAGCTCTGACTGTGTGAAATCTCATTCACCAACCTCAGAGCTCCTCCTCTGCTGACAAACTGCAACTCTGCGTTGCTCTCTGGGAGACTCAGATAGCTATTTCTGCCTTATAAGGCTTCGTCAGTGAGCCACACCCACTTCTCAGATATTCCCCCTGTAAAGGTACAATGTGTCTTTTTCTGTTTTTCGTAGGCTTTTATGTGCATATTCTTTCTAGCCAGGTTTTACCTACGTAAGCTAGGTTGTTCTGCAGCTCTGACTGTGTGAAATCTCATTCACCAACCTCAGAGCTCCTCCTCTGCTGACAAACTGCAACTCTGCGTTGCTCTCTGGGAGACTCAGATAGCTATTTCTGCCTTATAAGGCTTCGTCAGTGAGCCACACCCACTTCTCAGATATTCCCCCTGTAAAGGTACAATGTGTCTTTTTCTGTTTTTCGTAGGCTTTTATGTGCATATTCTTTCTAGCCAGGTTTTACCTACGTAAGCTAGGTTGTTCTGCAGCTCTGACTGTGTGAAATCTCATTCACCAACCTCAGAGCTCCTCCTCTGCTGACAAACTGCAACTCTGCGTTGCTCTCTGGGAGACTCAGATAGCTATTTCTGCCTTATAAGGCTTCGTCAGTGAGCCACACCCACTTCTCAGATATTCCCCCTGTAAAGGTACAATGTGTCTTTTTCTGTTTTTCGTAGGCTTTTATGTGCATATTCTTTCTAGCCAGGTTTTACCTACGTAAGCTAGGTTGTTCTGCAGCTCTGACTGTGTGAAATCTCATTCACCAACCTCAGAGCTCCTCCTCTGCTGACAAACTGCAACTCTGCGTTGCTCTCTGGGAGACTCAGATAGCTATTTCTGCCTTATAAGGCTTCGTCAGTGAGCCACACCCACTTCTCAGATATTCCCCCTGTAAAGGTACAATGTGTCTTTTTCTGTTTTTCGTAGGCTTTTATGTGCATATTCTTTCTAGCCAGGTTTTACCTACGTAAGCTAGGTTGTTCTGCAGCTCTGACTGTGTGAAATCTCATTCACCAACCTCAGAGCTCCTCCTCTGCTGACAAACTGCAACTCTGCGTTGCTCTCTGGGAGACTCAGATAGCTATTTCTGCCTTATAAGGCTTCGTCAGTGAGCCACACCCACTTCTCAGATATTCCCCTTTGTTTGTCAGCAGAGGAGGAGCTCTGAGGTTGGTGAATGAGATTTCACACAGTCAGAGCTGCAGAACAACCTAGCTTACGTAGGTAAAACCTGGCTAGAAAGAATATGCACATAAAAGCCTACGAAAAACAGAAAAAGACACATTGTACCTTTACAGGGGGAATATCTGAGAAGTGGGTGTGGCTCACTGACGAAGCCTTATAAGGCAGAAATAGCTATCTGAGTCTCCCAGAGAGCAACGCAGAGTTGCAGTTTGTCAGCAGAGGAGGAGCTCTGAGGTTGGTGAATGAGATTTCACACAGTCAGAGCTGCAGAACAACCTAGCTTACGTAGGTAAAACCTGGCTAGAAAGAATATGCACATAAAAGCCTACGAAAAACAGAAAAAGACACATTGTACCTTTACAGGGGGAATATCTGAGAAGTGGGTGTGGCTCACTGACGAAGCCTTATAAGGCAGAAATAGCTATCTGAGTCTCCCAGAGAGCAACGCAGAGTTGCAGTTTGTCAGCAGAGGAGGAGCTCTGAGGTTGGTGAATGAGATTTCACACAGTCAGAGCTGCAGAACAACCTAGCTTACGTAGGTAAAACCTGGCTAGAAAGAATATGCACATAAAAGCCTACGAAAAACAGAAAAAGACACATTGTACCTTTACAGGGGGAATATCTGAGAAGTGGGTGTGGCTCACTGACGAAGCCTTATAAGGCAGAAATAGCTATCTGAGTCTCCCAGAGAGCAACGCAGAGTTGCAGTTTGTCAGCAGAGGAGGAGCTCTGAGGTTGGTGAATGAGATTTCACACAGTCAGAGCTGCAGAACAACCTAGCTTACGTAGGTAAAACCTGGCTAGAAAGAATATGCACATAAAAGCCTACGAAAAACAGAAAAAGACACATTGTACCTTTACAGGGGGAATATCTGAGAAGTGGGTGTGGCTCACTGACGAAGCCTTATAAGGCAGAAATAGCTATCTGAGTCTCCCAGAGAGCAACGCAGAGTTGCAGTTTGTCAGCAGAGGAGGAGCTCTGAGGTTGGTGAATGAGATTTCACACAGTCAGAGCTGCAGAACAACCTAGCTTACGTAGGTAAAACCTGGCTAGAAAGAATATGCACATAAAAGCCTACGAAAAACAGAAAAAGACACATTGTACCTTTACAGGGGGAATATCTGAGAAGTGGGTGTGGCTCACTGACGAAGCCTTATAAGGCAGAAATAGCTATCTGAGTCTCCCAGAGAGCAACGCAGAGTTGCAGTTTGTCAGCAGAGGAGGAGCTCTGAGGTTGGTGAATGAGATTTCACACAGTCAGAGCTGCAGAACAACCTAGCTTACGTAGGTAAAACCTGGCTAGAAAGAATATGCACATAAAAGCCTACGAAAAACAGAAAAAGACACATTGTACCTTTACAGGGGGAATATCTGAGAAGTGGGTGTGGCTCACTGACGAAGCCTTATAAGGCAGAAATAGCTATCTGAGTCTCCCAGAGAGCAACGCAGAGTTGCAGTTTGTCAGCAGAGGAGGAGCTCTGAGGTTGGTGAATGAGATTTCACACAGTCAGAGCTGCAGAACAACCTAGCTTACGTAGGTAAAACCTGGCTAGAAAGAATATGCACATAAAAGCCTACGAAAAACAGAAAAAGACACATTGTACCTTTACAGGGGGAATATCTGAGAAGTGGGTGTGGCTCACTGACGAAGCCTTATAAGGCAGAAATAGCTATCTGAGTCTCCCAGAGAGCAACGCAGAGTTGCAGTTTGTCAGCAGAGGAGGAGCTCTGAGGTTGGTGAATGAGATTTCACACAGTCAGAGCTGCAGAACAACCTAGCTTACGTAGGTAAAACCTGGCTAGAAAGAATATGCACATAAAAGCCTACGAAAAACAGAAAAAGACACATTGTACCTTTACAGGGGGAATATCTGAGAAGTGGGTGTGGCTCACTGACGAAGCCTTATAAGGCAGAAATAGCTATCTGAGTCTCCCAGAGAGCAACGCAGAGTTGCAGTTTGTCAGCAGAGGAGGAGCTCTGAGGTTGGTGAATGAGATTTCACACAGTCAGAGCTGCAGAACAACCTAGCTTACGTAGGTAAAACCTGGCTAGAAAGAATATGCACATAAAAGCCTACGAAAAACAGAAAAAGACACATTGTACCTTTACAGGGGGAATATCTGAGAAGTGGGTGTGGCTCACTGACGAAGCCTTATAAGGCAGAAATAGCTATCTGAGTCTCCCAGAGAGCAACGCAGAGTTGCAGTTTGTCAGCAGAGGAGGAGCTCTGAGGTTGGTGAATGAGATTTCACACAGTCAGAGCTGCAGAACAACCTAGCTTACGTAGGTAAAACCTGGCTAGAAAGAATATGCACATAAAAGCCTACGAAAAACAGAAAAAGACACATTGTACCTTTACAGGGGGAATATCTGAGAAGTGGGTGTGGCTCACTGACGAAGCCTTATAAGGCAGAAATAGCTATCTGAGTCTCCCAGAGAGCAACGCAGAGTTGCAGTTTGTCAGCAGAGGAGGAGCTCTGAGGTTGGTGAATGAGATTTCACACAGTCAGAGCTGCAGAACAACCTAGCTTACGTAGGTAAAACCTGGCTAGAAAGAATATGCACATAAAAGCCTACGAAAAACAGAAAAAGACACATTGTACCTTTACAGGGGGAATATCTGAGAAGTGGGTGTGGCTCACTGACGAAGCCTTATAAGGCAGAAATAGCTATCTGAGTCTCCCAGAGAGCAACGCAGAGTTGCAGTTTGTCAGCAGAGGAGGAGCTCTGAGGTTGGTGAATGAGATTTCACACAGTCAGAGCTGCAGAACAACCTAGCTTACGTAGGTAAAACCTGGCTAGAAAGAATATGCACATAAAAGCCTACGAAAAACAGAAAAAGACACATTGTACCTTTACAGGGGGAATATCTGAGAAGTGGGTGTGGCTCACTGACGAAGCCTTATAAGGCAGAAATAGCTATCTGAGTCTCCCAGAGAGCAACGCAGAGTTGCAGTTTGTCAGCAGAGGAGGAGCTCTGAGGTTGGTGAATGAGATTTCACACAGTCAGAGCTGCAGAACAACCTAGCTTACGTAGGTAAAACCTGGCTAGAAAGAATATGCACATAAAAGCCTACGAAAAACAGAAAAAGACACATTGTACCTTTACAGGGGGAATATCTGAGAAGTGGGTGTGGCTCACTGACGAAGCCTTATAAGGCAGAAATAGCTATCTGAGTCTCCCAGAGAGCAACGCAGAGTTGCAGTTTGTCAGCAGAGGAGGAGCTCTGAGGTTGGTGAATGAGATTTCACACAGTCAGAGCTGCAGAACAACCTAGCTTACGTAGGTAAAACCTGGCTAGAAAGAATATGCACATAAAAGCCTACGAAAAACAGAAAAAGACACATTGTACCTTTACAGGGGGAATATCTGAGAAGTGGGTGTGGCTCACTGACGAAGCCTTATAAGGCAGAAATAGCTATCTGAGTCTCCCAGAGAGCAACGCAGAGTTGCAGTTTGTCAGCAGAGGAGGAGCTCTGAGGTTGGTGAATGAGATTTCACACAGTCAGAGCTGCAGAACAACCTAGCTTACGTAGGTAAAACCTGGCTAGAAAGAATATGCACATAAAAGCCTACGAAAAACAGAAAAAGACACATTGTACCTTTACAGGGGGAATATCTGAGAAGTGGGTGTGGCTCACTGACGAAGCCTTATAAGGCAGAAATAGCTATCTGAGTCTCCCAGAGAGCAACGCAGAGTTGCAGTTTGTCAGCAGAGGAGGAGCTCTGAGGTTGGTGAATGAGATTTCACACAGTCAGAGCTGCAGAACAACCTAGCTTACGTAGGTAAAACCTGGCTAGAAAGAATATGCACATAAAAGCCTACGAAAAACAGAAAAAGACATATATATATATATATATATATATATATATATATATATATATATATATATATACACACACACACAAAAAACCGAGCACTCTTAGCATTATAAGAAATAAGACAACACTGGATAAAGCGGTAGTCAGTGAATGAAAATTTGGAGGAATATTGAAAGAATAGTAAGAGACCAAAAAAAGGTCCTGAGAGAAATGACAAGTCTTTCATCAACGGTATTGAAAACAGGAAAGACTACCTCCAACCCTACGATAACCATGACTTCACCAGCAACACAGAGATCAACAGAAGAGTTGTCAAAAACAGAAAAATCGATAGTGATACCGACTATGCAAGCCATGCAATCGACCCTGACATTAATCCAAGACACTATGTTGAAGATGCACGAAAAGATGTCCAAAGGCCCCGCAGATCTAAGGCCGATCACATTCCGGCCCAGATGGCCACCATCAGGTTGTAGATCAGCACCTGGTCAGCCTGGGCCACTGTTGGCCGGTCCTTTGCTGTTTCCAGGGCGGCCCCACAGGCCAGATCTAACCACATCTCAGGCCAAATCTGGCCCATGGGCCTTGAGTTTGACACCCCTGCTCTAGGCCGATTCCTGTTTTGACTCCACCCCCCGATTCTGCCACTCCTCCTACATCACTCTTAAAGAACAGTACTCATAATAATTTCTGAATGAATCCAGTCCAGCTATATTAGATATAGCACTATGAGATGTTTGTACTCTATATTTACAAAATAATTATGAAATGAAGATGGATCTTGAATAATAGAAAAATTGAATGTTAGATGATGTTCATATATCAATTTTATGATTTAGACCAGTGTTCCCCAACCTTTCCAGGTTGGCAGCCTGGCGCGGGGAGAGTGGAGAGGGGATGATTTTGTGAGAGTGGCAGGCACGCACGCGCACAGCTTTATGTGTTGGGGACAGGTGTGTGCACCCACCGCTCACATGAGCCTGTGGGCGCCCACCACCTGTACAAGTGGGGCTGCACGCGCACAATCATCTGCCACTGCTGTGGCCCAGTTCCAAATGGGCTACAGCCCAGGGATTGGAGACCCCCAATTTAGACAATAGCTAACTAGAAACTGGCCTATTCAATGGATCAATTCTAAGTAGCTGCTCACAAAGATTGACAAATGGCAATGCAAAGATCAATTAAGTTTCCGTTACTGCTAAGATGTATCCTCATAGAGAATATTTTTTTTCAAAAAAAGGAAAGGAATGGAAATATCTTACTTCTAACCATTTATCTGAATAAGTTTCTCCAAAACCAGCTGTTTTGAAATCAGAATGGACTGCTACCTTTAGACATTTAAGACATCTTCATAGGAATATTCTCTGGTTCAGGCTGACATTGCTCAACCACCTTAAGTATACCTATGAGGCATTTGGAAAATTCCTATTTCAATTAATCACAGGTTAGCTTATCTCTGAAACTTAAGTAGTTAACATAATTAAAACAAGAAAGCTTCATAAATCATGATTTGAAGCTATTTTCAATTATCAAACCAGCTTAGTTTAGTTGCTGTTTGTATAACTTTATAAACTATGATTAATCAAAGCAGAAGCAGAAATGAATTCCTTCTTGTGACTGTTATGTGATCATAATTGTAAGCTACCCAGAATCATTTGGCTGAGTTGGGCGGCTACAGAAATTGAATACGGGCGGTCGCGGTAGCGGCGGTGGCGGCCCCTTGACAACGTCGACGTTTGAGGCCCCTACGGAGGTTCCCCACGCCCCTGGATGCCTCGAGGAAGATCTGTAGAGGCAGGGGGCGGCTGGGGACGTCCATAGGGAGGCCGATGGCGACAACGGCGATGGTGGCGGTGGCGGCCGCGGCGGCAACCGTGGTGATGGCGGCTGATGTCGGGGCGGCTCCCAAAGGCCTGCAGACCTGAATACTGACAGCATAGGATTCTTCAGCGGCAGCCTAGACCGAGTCCTGGGTGATTGGAGAGTGTTGGACCCTCGGGGGAAGGGTTACCTCCATGGAGACCCAGAGACCCCCCCCAGGACGAGCTGGATGGGGGGGAACAAAATAGGGCAGCATTATCCATCAGACTGGAAGGTTGAGGGATTTACAGGGGTCAGAAAATGACTACAAACTTATGCGGTTTGAATTTCCCCTCCCTCCTCCTTCCTTTGGACCAAGTTTAGGCCTATGGGCCTTATTACGGCTACAGCTACCCATCTATTCTGGCCTGCTGAATTATTCCTAATTTTCCCCCTTTTCTATCTAGCTTGTCTGAACTCCCTGCCATGTAAAATCTCTTTGACATGAATTTACGAACTTAAACCTCCTTCTGAGCAGGATACTTGGACTCCCAGATGCTACTAATCCCAGGAGGGATACTGGTTCTATGGACGTAAGGCCGGTTGGAGGCGGAATATGGCTATCTTCACGCCCGGGTTTCCATCAGAGTTTCCATGGGCGGCCTAGGTGAGAGCATGGCTGCCCTGGAAACTTCCGGGGTCAAATGATACGCACCTCCTTTGCCATTGTCATGAGAGGACAATGGAGCTTGGTGGCCTGACCATGGTCTGGAATTTTCCCTATGTTTGTAACATCGGTGGTCCCCCTACCCTTGGACTTTGGCTCCCCTGATGATTATATGTATTCGGTGTCGGAACTCCTCGCCCTGCGAGATTCTCCCCTCTCGCAGGTTTGGCCCTCCACATTATCGAGGGCCTATCTCGATGACGGACTTTGGAGTCCAGAGAGATGGCATGGAGCAAGGAAGAATTTGTGGGGTTTTCTAGGGAAATTTTTTAAGATTTTAAGGGGTTCTGGGAGGGGAGTTTGTAATGATCTTTCTAGAGAAATTGGGAAGAAGACTCTGGGGGATGGGGGGTGGAAATCCACCAGGGTCAGAGCCGAGCCCGGCACAGGGTAACGATTCGGGAGGTGCTGGTCGAGGGATTGGGAAAGGGATGGGGGACGATACCTATGAGGTCTGTACCATCAGCACGGTAGATGGGAGGGGCAGATATGGCGGGAGCAGGGAACCATATCATGTGTTGGGGGCTCGCACTCGCTGTTTGAGAGCAATTGCTTGCCCCGGTCCCCACGGCTCCTCTCGGAGACTAGGTGGCTTAGACACTCAGGATCTGGGCCTTCGGCTGATGTTATGCAACGCTAGGTCCGTGGTAAATAAGGCCCCCCTCATTCATGATCTTATACAAGAGGGAGGAGCGGACCTGGCGGGTATTACGGAGACCTGGTTGGGCCCGGAGGGCGGTGTCCCTCTGGTTGAAATGTGCCCACCAGGCTTCAGAGCATTCCATCAGCCAAGGGCCCAGGGTAGGGGCGGGGGGGGGTGGCGGTTATTATTAACGAGGATCTGGGTCCGAGGGAGACCACTGTGCCTCAGATAGCCGGATGTGAGTCCCTCCTTGTGAGGTGGGGTCGTGGGGTTCAGATGGGCTTGTTGCTTACGTACCTGGCTCCCTGCCGCGTGGCAACAGCCCTACCTGAGCTACTCGACGTGATAGCCACGGTGGCAATAGATACACCCAGGCTTTTAGTCATGGGTGATTTCAACCTGCCATCTGTAGGTGAAACGTCTGAGGTGGCTCGGGAGTTCATGGCTTCCATGACGGCCATGGACCTGACCCATTTAGTTCATGGCCCTACTCACAGGGGAGGTCACACTCTGGACTTGATTTTTGTCTCTGGCCAGTGGTTGAGTGGTCTTGCTATAGGGGATATAGATATGGAACCCTTGTCATGGACTGACCACTCGCTCCTTCGCCTGGATCTTCGAACCGCTACCCCTCGCCGCAGGGAGGCGGACCCAATTAGATGGATCTGCCCCAGGCGCCTGATGGATCCTGATAGGTTCCAGATGGAGCTTGGGCCATTTCCTGAGGAACTAGCACATGACTCGGCCGAGGACCTGGTAGCCGCCTGGGATAGGGCGGCTGGTGGGGCCTTGGACGGAGTCGTGCCTTTGCGGCCTCTGATCCGGTGCCGATCCCGGGCGGCTCCTTGGTTCATGGAGCTGAGGGAAATGAAGCGCCGGAAAAGACACCTGGAGAGCGGTTGGAGGGCCACTCTCGCTGAATCTGATCGAACACTGGTAAGGTCGCATATTAAGGCCTACCTAGTGGCGATAAAGACGGCAAAGTTTAATTACTTTTCCGCCTCTATTGCGTCATCAGGGAATCGTCCGGCCGCCCTGTTCAGGGTAACCCGCTCCCTGCTCCATCCGGGAGTGCGGGAGGATCCCTCGGAAGACAGGGCGGAGGATTTCGGACAATACCTGTATGACAAAATCGCTCAGATCCGGGGGGATTTGGACTCTGACTGGGTAGATCAGGGCAGGGTGACGAGGAATAGTTTTGAGAATGTTATCTGGGAGGAGTTTGATGCTGTGACTCCTGATGATGTGGACAGGATTTTGGGGAGACTTAGTGCGGCCACATGTTTCCTGGACCCGTGTCCCTCCTGGTTGGTACTGGCTTCCCGGGAGGTTACACGAGGCTGGCTCCAGGGTGTTATCAACGCTTCGTTGAGTGAGGGTTACTTCCCCACCGCCTTGAAACAGGTGGTGGTGAGGCCTCTCCTCAAGAAGCCATCCCTGGATCCGGCAATATTGGCCAACTACCGTCCTGTCTCCAACCTTCGCTTCATGGCGAAGGTTGTTGAGAGTGTGGTCGCGCGACAGTTTCCACAATTCCTGGAGGAAACATCTTATCTAGATCTGTTCCAGTCGGATTTCAGGTCTGGGCACAGCACGGAAACGGCATTGGTCGCGTTGGTTGATGATCTCTGGAGGGCTTGGGACAGGGGTTGCTCCTCTGTTCTGGTCCTGTTAGACCTCTCAGCGGCTTTTGATACCATCGACCATGGTATCATGCTGCACCGGCTGGAAGAGTTGGGGGTGGGAGGCACCGTGTTGCAGTGGTTTTCCTCCTTTCTCTCCGACCGGTCGCAGTTTGTGTTGGCAGGGGGGCAGAGGTCGACCTCGAGGCCTCTCATCTGTGGAGTGCCGCAGGGATCGGTCCTCTCGCCCCTTCTGTTCAACATTTATGTGAAGCCGCTGGGCGGGATCATCCGTGGCTTCGGGGTGAGATACCACCAGTACGCTGATGACACCCAGCTGTACATCTCCACCCCAGGCCACCCCAACGATGCCCTTGAAGTGATGTCCCAGTGCCTGGAGGCTGTGCGGATCTGGATGGGGAGGAACAGGCTCAGGCTCAGCCCTTCCAAGACTGAGTGGCTGTGGCTCCCGGCATCCCAATATAGTCAGTTGACTCCATCACTGACTATTGGGGGCGAGTCTTTGGCCCCCACAGAGAGGGCTCGCAATCTGGGAGTCCTCCTGGATATGCAGCTGTCCTTGGAGGAACATCTGACGGCTGTAACCAGGGGGACCTTTTGTCAGGTTCGCCTGATTCGCCAGTTGCGGCCCTTTCTTGATTGGGATTCCCTGTGCACAGACACTCATGCCCTCGTCACCTCTCGCCTTGACTACTGCAACGCTCTCTACATGGGGCTCCCCTTGAGGAGCACCCGGAGGCTCCAGCTGGTCCAGAACGCAGCAGCGCGGGTAGTGATGGGAGCAGCATGGCGCTCCCATGTAACACCGCTCCTGCGTGAGCTGCACTGGCTCCCAGTGGTCTTCCGGGTGCGCTTCAAGGTTTTGGTTATCACCTTTAAAGCACTCCATGGCATAGGGCCTAGCTATCTTCGAGACCGCCTGCTGCTACCGACGACCTCCCATCGACCCGTGCACTCCCACAGAGAGGGCCTCCTCGGAGTGCCATCAGCCAAACAGTGCAGGCTGGTGACCCCCAGGGGGAGGGCCTTCTCTGTGGGGGCACCTACCCTCTGGAATCAGCTGCCCCCAGAGATAAGGAGAATCCAAGACCTCAGTGCCTTCCGTCGTGCCCTTAAAACCCATTTTTTCAAGCAAGCCGGGCTGGCTTAAGAAGAAATTTTTAAATGTTTTTAATTGGTAGTGAGTTTTAATTGGGCCAAATTTATATATCTTTTAATTGTTTTTTAATTTGCATGTTTTTTAATTTTGGCTGTACACCGCCCTGAGTCCTCAGGGAGAAGGGCGGTATAGAAATTTAATAATTAATAAATAAATAAAATAAATAAATAAATAAATAAAATCATGATTGTCACATACATCCAAACACAACCGTAATGCAATGGTAAAAAAAAATACAAAAGAATCAGTAAGTCTCCACTACACTTACATGCAAGCACCTACTTAAGTGATAAACAAAAGACTTAAATTATTCACAACCACCACCAGAGGCACAAACATACATAGCAAATGCAAAGAGAAACTAAGATCAAAATTCAAAATAAGTGCTGCTAGAGATCCAGCTGTGGGGGGGAAAGTCAAAAGGTTTATGGTGCAAGTTTATTACTCTTTCCACTATAAGGGAAACAATCCTTGATTGTAAAAATATAGTTTGTAAAAATATAGTTAACTTTTCAACATTTCCACTTGGAAAATAAATAGAAGCTACCTAATACTCTCCCTGAACAACAGAGCCCTGTGTTATTAAAATAAGATCATATATTTATAGACTGATCTCTGCAGCCTAAATGACAAAGACCAACTCACCTATTATCACTCAAAATAATTAAACAGGGAATTACAGGTAGTCCTCAACTTATGACCACAACTGAGTGTTGACCCTGAAGATGACATATGTGTAGCCTTTTTTTAATTGTAGCCTTTGTCTATTCTTTTCTTAGCTTTTAGGTTTGCTAGTAAAGGAATTTAGTATTACTTCAGGCTCGCCAATTTCTAACTGTTGAAAGGTGGGTTATAGAGATAAAGGGGGAATGTTATGTCTAGGTGGCAAAACAGATGATGCAATCTACTACAGGGGCAAGATGTGCAGAAAAATACAACTGTCTCCAGTTTTGTAATTAAATAAAACACAGAAATTTATCAATCAGAAATAATCCCACAAGTTTACAGCTCATCACATCCAAGAATTAGATTCTAACAAATGATTTTATTTCCAGGGTGAAGAAGACGAAGATATGTCCAAGAACTTTAACTGATCATAGTCCGGTCTGAATTGAATTTGAACAGGAGGGGAGAAAGGAGGTCTTGGAGGTTGAATGAAAATTTATTTAGATATGAAGAAAATGTAAAGGAGCTTAAAAAACAAATGAGAGAATTTTTTGTTATTAACATGAACAAGGGTACTCCTATGGAAATGGTCTGGGATGCTAGTAAGGCCTATATGAGGGGTATCTTAATACATATGAATAATAAATATAGACTAAAACAACAAAAGAAGCATAAAGAGATAGAGGAAGAAATAAAAAAGAAAGAACAATTACTTATACCTAATCCAGGAGATAAGAAAGTAAAAGAAACAATAAATATACTACGAGGGCAATTTAATATGTTAATGGCTGATCAGGTGGCAACTAGTTTACAATATGCTAAACATAATACATTTTGTAATGCCAATAAACCAGGTAGGTGGTTGGCCTACATGTTGAGGAAAAAACAGAAAGCACGAGTCATTAGTAAGATAGAATATAGAGGTAAGGAAGATTATCAACAGAATATGATTAAAAAGGCTTTTTTGGAATTTTATACAAAGTTATATGCTAGTGACTCAATACAAGGTATAGATATA
Source organism: Arizona elegans (assembly GCA_022577455.1). Classification (NCBI taxonomy): domain Eukaryota; kingdom Metazoa; phylum Chordata; class Lepidosauria; order Squamata; family Colubridae; genus Arizona; species Arizona elegans. The sequence continues at coordinate 7,295,948 of JAKOOJ010000019.1, read as the reverse complement.
GATAGATACTTAAAGGAAGGGAATATTTTGGAATTAACTTTGGAACAGAAGGAAAGATTGAATCAACCAATAACTTCTGAGGAGATTTTTGCGGCAATTAAGCAGTTAAAAATAGGGAAAGCTCCAGGAACAGATGGACTAACAGCTGTTTATTATAAGAACTTACAGCTTGAAATGGTAGAGCCGCTTAGAACTCTATTTTGTAAAATTCAATCAGGGGGAGGAGTTCCACCCTCTTGGAGAACAGCTTTTGTTTCATTGATTCCGAAGGAAGATCAAAATTGTATCAAACCTGAAAATTTTAGGCCAATTTCACTTTTGAACACGGATTATAAAATTTTTGCTAAGATACTGGCGAATGCCAGTTATGCAACAAGTTATTCACAATGACCAATCAGGTTTTATAAAAGGGAGACAGATGAAATATAATGTTAGGCAAATTATAAACTTATTGGAATATTTGGAGAAAAATAATCAGGTCCCTGCAGTGTTTATATTCGTGGATGCAGAAAAAGCATTTGATCGATTGAACTGGCAATTTCTGTTTAAAATAATAGAAAAAATGCACTTTGGGGAGTATTTCATATATTCAATTAGAGCAATATATCAGGAGCAAACAGCACAAATAATAGTTAATGGAGGTTTAACAGATGTGTTTAAAATTGAGAAAGGTCCGAGGCAGGGCTGTTCTTTGTCGCCATTGTTGTTTATTTTAACTTTAGAAGTTTTGTTGAATAAGCTACGTGACTCTGATAAAATAAAAGGAATTGTAATTAGACAGCAGGATTATAGACTAAGAGCGTTTGCAGACGACCTGGTTCTTACTTTATCTCAACCTATAGAAGCGGCTCCCTATATGTTGGATATAGTAGCTCAATATGGTAAAGTATCTGGATTTAAAGTAAATCTACACAAGACAAAGATGATAACTAAAAATTTATCTATAACTCAAAGAGAAGAGTTAGGGAGGATAACGGGGTTTGAAGTAGTTAAAAAGGTTAAGTATTTAGGAGTATATATTGCAGCCTCAAATACGAAACTGTATAAAAATAATTATGAAATTCTTTGGCAAAAAGTACAGAAAGAAATGGAAAAATGGAAAAAGTTACAACTATCACTACTGGGAAGGATAGCAGCAATAAAAATGAATGTACTACCTAGGTTTTTATTTTTGTTTCAAATGATACCAGTGCTTAAAAAAGATGGAAATCTGATGGAATGGCAGAAAGGGGTTAATACTTTTATTTGGGCTGGGAAGAAACCAAGAGTGAAACTGAAAATTATACAGGATATACGTGAGAGAGGAGGCCTTAAAATGCCTAATTTAAGATTGTATTATGAAGCAGCAGCTTTATCACAAATTAGTGATTGGTTTAACTTAACTGAAGAAAGAATGTTAAACATAGAAGGTTATGATTTGTTATATGGATGGCATGCTTATTTGTTGTATGAAAAAAAAGTGGATAAAGTGTTTAAGGGTCATATACTCAGAAATGCATTGTTGAGGGTTTGGAAAAAGTACCAATATAAACTGAACTATAAGATACCTATATGGGCAAATCCCAGACATGCAATAGAAAATATAAGTATAGAGCAAAAAACAGAGGTGATTACCTATAAAGAGCTTCTTCTTTTGGAAAGGGGTAAGGTGCAACTGAAATCTCTAGATGAATTAAAAGAAGAAGGGATAATTTATACTTGTTTTCAGTATGGTCAGCTTCAAGCTAGATGGAGGATCAAAAAATTGGGGTTATGCAAAATGAGGAAAATTTGGTGAAACAGATTAGAGATCAAAGTCAGATGCATATTAAAAGGTTGTATAATGCATTGCTGGAAATAGACTCAGAAACAGAATTGGTTAAGGATTGTATGATAAAATGGGCACAAAACTTTCAGGAACCAGTGATGATGGAAACGTGGGAAAAGATTTGGGTCAGAAATGTTAAATTTACGCAAGCACAAAATTTGAGAGAGAATTTTTATAAAATGTTTTATAGATGGCACTTAGATCCTAAAAAATTATCATGTATGTACTCGAACTTGCAAGCTAAATGTTGGAGATGTGAATGTAATGATGCAACCTATTATCATATATGGTGGACTTGTAAGAAAATCAAGGCATTTTGGATAAAAATTTGGTGGGTGATGCAGAACATTTTGAAAAGAAGGTTGAAATTTACTCCTCAATTGTTTCTATTGGGTATAATTATGGACTGTACAGTTTCAGAGACTAAATTGATTTTGAACTTAATATCAGCAGCTAGGCTGCTGGTAGCTCAATATTGGAAGAAGGACTCTTTGCCTACTATTGAAGAGTGGATATTGAAAGTAACAAACCTAGCAGAAATGGCGAAAATCTCGGCGTATTTGAAGGACCACGCGCAAGAAAGATATTTGTAGTGGAGTTAAGGTTTCAGTGGGGGAGACAGTACTTTGAGGATAAGTAGATTAATCTAGTTTATGTTTGATTAAATGAAATACCTTGTATTTTGCTCTGGGAAGTCGGGGGGGAGGGTGGGATGAAGGGGGGGAAAGGGTGGGGGGAACATGGGGGAAAAATTTTCTGTATTTCTTTTTTGTAAAACTTTTCAATAAAAAAAAAAGAAAAGAATTAGAGATTCTATTCTGCATCAAAGAAAATGTCAGTCTAGGGCAAAAATCATATAGCAATCAAGTTGCTGTAAGCCAGCGGTTCTCAACCTGGGGGTCGCGACCCCTTTGGGGGTCGAACGGCCATTTCACAGGGGTCGCCAAAGCCCTCTCTCGCCCCCCCCCCACGCCTTCACTCACCCTCACCCTCTCCCTCTGTTGGATCGCCGGTTGCCGTTCACTTACCCCACCCACTCCCAATCTATTGCTGCCTCCGGAGTCCCAGCTGATGGCTAGAGGAAAAAAAAACTTTAAATTCTTGCCGCGGGGCTTCAAAGAGCCGCCCTACTCTCAGCTGTTTTGTGGAGGGCTCTGTTGCTAGCTAGCTGCAAAGAGGTAAATTCCTGGAGCAGATTTTTTTTCCCCTAGCTATGCTGAAAAACGAAACTGAAAGTAAGCAGGGTCTTTGCTGCAACGTGACAAAATGAGGCAAAGAGATTTTTTTTTCCTCACCAAAAAAGGTAGGTGCAAAACTGCGAACAATGGGAAATTTAGGGCAAAAGAGGAGGTTCAAGATTTTAAAACACAAAAGAAAAAAAGCTCTATTTAACTAGGGAATTGTAATAATTGAGATACTATTCATTGTATATTGTGTTGAAAGCAGAAATGCTTAAATTGTGGTTTGGAGGAATATATGGGGGAAATTATTTGGTTTATTATTATTGGTAAATATAATTAATTGATTTGTAAGAAATTGGATTGCATGGAAATAATTGGAATATTCATGTTCATATTAATATACAAAAAAGATAGTTATATAACTGATTAATACAAATTCAACATTTTAATATAAAACTATTACATAATTAACCAATGTGAGGATGGATATAAAAATAGATGACAATGTGAAGGGGTATAATATAGAAGGGAAAAATTGAATTTGATTAAGATGAGAGATGAGGATGAAGGGTAATATTGGTTTTTTTAAAAAATAGATGAGGAATAAATATGGTAAAAAAGAAATATAGAAATTGTAAATTTAATTGAAATGACTAAACACTGTGTTGGAAGAAATATCCTTCTGGGTTCTGCTCCAAGTGGGGAAAAAGACACTGGAAACATGGAGACTGCTTGGAAAGATGGTTTAATGGTGGACAGGATCACATGGCTTGAGTTCCTGAACAGAAAAGGGGCAGATACAGTAAATCCTCGGGTTTTTATGCTCTCTGACAACCTGATTGGTTGTCAGACTCCCAGGGGGTGGGGGTCTTAGCTAGCCTTGCTGGCTGATGGTCACATGTGCTTCCCAGGTCACATGCTTCCCAGGTCACCTGTGGCGAGTTTGGTTGATAGATGGGGCCCATTGTGTTAGTTTCTGTTGCTATTGTGTTGCAAATGTCCTTTGACAAAGGATTGACTTTCTGCCTCTGGCCCATTAACAAAGGGTGCGGGGCAGGAAGGTGGGAGCTGCTTTGTCTGTAAAATATGCTTCTCCATTTCTCATCCAGAGAAACATAATATTCTGCCTTTTTAATATTTCATTCTTCTAGGAAAGGGGTGGGTGCTAACCTCCAACTGTTTAAATTTGTGAACCAGCCAAATACTCTGTTCAAAGAAAATATGTTGTATGTTTGTATGTGTGTTTCTAATTATTGCTATTTATTCTTATTTGTTCTCTTTTATTCTTTAAAGTTTAACAATTCATTCTTTATCTTAATATCTTTATATTTGTTTGGGGTTGGTTTTCTTCCCTTTCATCTTTTTTATTGTACAGAAATCTTTCTCCTCAAACCTACCACCACTGTCTTTTCTTTCCTTCTTACTTTCTCTTCCCCCCCTCTTCTTCTTCTCCCTACTTCCTTTCTCCTTCTCCTCCTCTCTTCCTCCCTCTTACCCTCACTCCTACTCTAATTTCCCTTCCCTTCCTTCATCCCTCTCTATTGCTGTATCCTTTTATGCATATGGACTACTCAGAGGGCTGAAAAAGTTATTTTTGACTGGTCCTCGCATTTTTGACCAGTCCTCGAACTTACAACTGTCCTCACATTTTACGTTTTTTGCCCTATCTTATCACCATGTTGAAGAGAAGCAGTTGTGAAATGAGTGACATGGTTGTTAAGAATGCTGCACAGGCATAAATGTGAGGATGGTCATAAGTGTGAGGACCAGTCAAAAGTGCGAGGACCTGTCAGAAATGACTTTTTTCAGCCCTCTGAGTAGTCCCTATACACATAGCCATGGCCACCCTGTCACAACCAGCTAGCCACGCCCACCCCATCACATGACCTCCAAGCCACGCCCACAAAATAAGCCACGCCCACAGAACCGGTAGCAAAAAAATTTAGAGCCCACCCCTGGTTGGGGGTCACCACAAAATGAGGAACTGTATTAAAGGGTCGCGGCATTAGGAAGGTTGAGAACCACTGCTGTAAGCTAATCTATCCAAGATCTGATACACAATTATATATTTTATATCTATTTAGCTTTATTGGAAAAAAAAGTAATAAATACAATGAAAAAGAAATCAGAGAGCTAAAAGTGCAAAAAAAATAGAAAAAATATAAAGTAGGTTCCAATTTTCTTTAGTTGTAAATTTATATATTTATAAATTTACCTCTTACTATATGGTTACAACATACCATAAGTTCATTTTTGTGTTTCATACAAGAAGGCTGTAAGAGGTTTTCAGCCAGCAATAAATGTAGTTATTGTCTTTGATCAACGTCAATCTAACCATCTCAGCAAGTTCCATACGTTCCTCCATTGTGGGTAATGCTCAATCTTTGTGCATCAATGTATATATTTTCTGTAACTGTCAGAAGCATGTAAAATCATACGCCATAAAATAAAAATTGTGCCTTTAAATTCAGTTACCAGTATGTAGAAACCAAAGACCATGTGATCACAAAAATAATAGTGTCCTAATAAAAAATCGGGTATCTACATAAAATCAAAGTCCTACTCACTACAATATTACTAGCAAGCTGCAATTACAATTTGCCAACTACCTTTCATGTCCCCAATCTCATGTTGCTGATACAGTTCACAATACGCTCGCTGGTGGAGCATAAAGTTAAAGCCCAGAGGCAGCCTCCATCAAAAATATAGTGATCTCCTTACCCAATTGCTTAAGAAATTTGGCCGAGTACACCGCAGTGAGGATTTCAACTGCTCTGGACAATTTTTACCGAATGAATAAATGAAAACGATTTTAGGCCTCTTGGTCCACCAGCAGATCGCATTCAAGTCGTAAAACTTAGACAAGACTGTCTCGGGTGTTTTGGCACAGAATTACAAGACGATTTGAAGAGTAAAATACCTATCACCATCGTAGCGTTTGTTGACCTTCCCACCTTTTAGACTCAAAAGCAACTTCAGGTCATCTCTTCCACATGCCACCTCTCCCCTCCATTCCCCTTTCCATTTGCACCATCGCACAGCACATCCGTATCTCCCCAAACTCTTTTGCATTGTACAACACTTATTTGGTCGCGGTCTCCCATCTTCTCAAGGTTCATACAGGCAGCTCTCTTATTAACCCGCCCACCCACTCCTCGGTTTAACTGCGGCCGCTTGATCTTCCTTCGCCGCATGGAGCAGCACCGGGGTCCGTTTCAGGCGTCCCAAACTCTTACCATGGGTCGAACTCGTGTATGATGCTCTCAAAGCGGATGACGGCGAAGAGCCTGGAACTGAAACCAGCCAGGCAGGCCAGGAAAAGGATGGTGAAGGAGAGCAGCGATTGCCAGCCCGCCGGCTGCGACAGGCCACCTCCTCCCGCTGCGGCCCCGGGGCCAGTAGTCGCCAATGAGCCTCGATGGTTGGCCAGAGCTTGGGAATTTGAAGATGACGAGACGGCGGCGCTGGATTTGTGCTTCTGGTCGGTGGCTGAATGTTCCGCCATGTTGTTCCCTGGGCTCTTCGCGGTTTCTCCGCCTAACGTGCGGCGGCGGAACAGAATCTGTCCTGTTCCCTCAACGCGCTTCGCAAAAGGGGAAACGGCTAAAGTAGCTGTTTTTTCCGCGCCCCTTTCACTGGCGAAGGAAGCCCTTCCCTGCCACCTCTCCTCGAGCGACCCAGGAACTATCGCCCCTTGCGGGAGCCGCCGCCAACATCCCAATGCGGCGCTAGAGAACGAGCGCGAGATTGGAGAAGCGCGCGCAAGAGAGAGATGGGGGTGCGGAGAGGAAGTAGTGGATATGAGAATAAATGGGACGACAGTTCGAGAAGGAGCGGACCTTCGAACCGAAGATAGTGAAAGTAGCTTCCGTGTGAAAATAAATTGGTTCGGGATGGCGTTCGAAGTAGGTTGAGGAAAATGAAGTGGTAGGAGAAATAAAGCGCGGAACCGTAGACAGCCGTTGAGCAGCGCGTGAGAAAAGGAGACGGGACAGAGCTAAAATGGCTAATCTAGGCACGCAACGCGAGCGACCACTGAGACTGAAGTGGGCGAAGCCAACGAGACTTCCATTTACATCAAGAACTATTAGCCTGTCAGGAGCGACAAGGACTTCAAAAGGACAAAGCGATAGCCAATCAGGATCGAGAACCATAGGGCGAGGCTACACAGAGGCGGTTACTTTATCACTTTTTACCAATGAGAAAATGCTAAGTTTAATCGTTTGATTGGCTGAGACGGCAACCGGTGATGGGAGTAAAAATTGCTTTGTCTCTGTCACGTGAGACAAATTAACTCCAATCACTGCAGTACTGTAGGTTATGTTAGAACAGGAAATTATAGAACTCATCTATTGCTTTTGCATCCGTAGAGAGGAAGCGCGAGGTATATTGTTTTTAGAAATTGTTGCTTTTCATCTATCAAGCGTTCTGCTCACCCTTGTTGTCATGGTAACCCTGGAGGTCACAACCGTCAAAATCTGCACGTTTGTTTTCTGGAGCTATTAAAGAAAATGACGTACAGTACAGAAGGTTATTGTGACACTACTGTTGGATGAAATATCCATCTGGTTCAGTTCCAAGCTGGGAGAAAGACACTGGAAACATGGAGGCTGATTGGAAAGATGGTTTAATGATGAAACAGAACCACCAAGCACATGGTTCTCTGGTGCAGGGTGAACACATGGAGTTGAGAGTGGGTGGCTTTTATACTGTAAGGTCCCAAAATATACTTGAGTCACCAGAATGCCAAAGAGAGAGACTCAAGACGAGGCTTGCAAAAAAGCAGATTTTATTTATGGCCAAAAACAAAATACTGGGTGTGTTGTGGAATGAAAGGACCAAGCAACATTCCTGGGTCAGCCAGAGACAATTTTATTGCGCAAGGTTCAGAGCTAGTTTTGTACTTGAAGCTTTGAACAAAGGGAGAACTCTGATACAATGGTTTTTTATACATTTCTAAGACAAAGGATTCAGTGAGATCATACATTTTCCATATATGGTTAACATGAGATCATACATCCGATTTTCCCTATATGGTTACATACATTGGATAATATGTTCATCTAATTACTTAAACCATTAATCTTAGTTTATAAAATTGTCTTAGCCACACAACTTTTCCTAAGTGCTCGGAGTTGCTAATGGGAGATTTACTACTGTCCTTGGGTAAATTTATTGGATTAAGTAACTCTTTGTAACATATATGTCTGTGTCATTCATAGTGAGGTCACTCAGATGTTTTCCATATGGCGGTCCTTTCGTGACATCTAGGTCTCAGAAGATATATTACCACTTAATGAAGTTTAACTGTTTGTTAATGTGATCTCCAACAAGCACTTTCCTCTCTTATAATAATGTGAATAGAGAGGGTCCTCCAGAGCCCATATATCTGACTGTATGATTCCTATTTTATTCACATTATTTCTTTTATCTACATTAGGTGGAACTATATCCAGAACATACAGATACAATGCATGCGAGGAAATAGCCACACCTTGGGGAAGGTATGGCGTCCTTTTATACCCTCAGAGACGTCAGCTTAGTACCCAATTCTGGCCTCCTAATTTAGGTTTGTGTATTCCTTGTTGCCCTGCAAGGGGGAATAGAAACTTCCCAATTAGTTTTATCTTAAGCATTTCTTTGTTTACTCAATTGGCCACTTAGCCCCCTGGTCTGGAAGACAGGAGTTTATCCAGATCAAACATAAATTAGGGCTAAGGTGTAAATTATCCCTTTGTTGATATGTACCATGCTCTTAGATAGCACAGAAAGAAGATTGATATGAGTTCAGGTCAAATGGCAGGGACATACGTTTGACAAATACCAGATACATTACAGAGGCCTAATAACAGAATATGTTTGTTACAGGAGATACAAATATAAAGGCATAATATATGTGATACAAATACAAAGGCATATATGTATTACAGGAACCTAATGGTTACAGAATCTAGTATACCAGTATATCATATTCTAGTATTATTTATCATATCCTTATTATTGTTTCCCTTCAATACCTTCTCTTGGGCTTTGAATTTGAGCTTCCTGTTCCTGTGCAAGAACATGTATTCTATTGCCTGTTGTCAGACTCCCATGGTGCCGTGTACAAATCCTAGGACCATCAGGTTTCGATGCTATCTCAAAATAAATGAATTTCCAAACTGCCGATCTTTGAGGATATTTTCTCTTTATTGAGCATAGTGATCTGTCCCTGGCTCTTTCGCGGTCAGCACTGACCTTTGCCCCCCAATCCCTCCATTTCTGATCCCCAACTCTGCGTCTCATTGGCTATCTTCCAAGCCACTCTCCTCATCCTATCTCCGTCAGATCACAGGAATGTCCCCCCTCCTCCCATCTCCAAGGAAACAGAATCTTCAAAGGAATTAAGTAGGCAAAAGTTCAAGCTTCTCCTCTCTTTTCATATGTCAGCGCTGGAACGCTGACAGCGAACCTATGGCACACGTGCCCCAGGTGGCACGCAGAACCCTCTCTGCGGGCACGCCAGCCGTCGCTCCAGCCCAGCTCCACCGCACATGTGCGCGCGCCTCCCACCAGCCAGCTGGTCTTCGGGTCTCTGCCACGCATGTGCGGGAGGCAGGGCGCATGTGGGGGATGCATGCATGGACGTGACGGGGGGTGCATACGCGGGGCTGCGGGTTGGTGCAGGAGGCTTTCCAGGCCCAAAACATGGTGCAGGGGCCTCGCATGGCACTCCCGTGCCCCGTTTTGTCCTCCAGGTTGGTGCAGGAGGCTTTCCAGGCCCAAAACGGGGCACGGGGGCTACACGCGAGGCCCCCCTGTGCCCCATTTTGGGCCTGGAAAGCCTCCTGCACCAACCTGGAGGACAAAACGGGGTGGGGCGTACACATGGGGGATGCATCAGCGGGGGCAGGGCGCATGCACAGTGGGGTACTCGATTGCATTTTATGGGTTCGGGCATTCCGCCCACTGCCATAGTGGCCTGAGTTTCTCTCCACACACCCCAGGAATCGGAGAAAAAGTGGAGTCCCGGTCGTTTTTGGTTAGTTTGGGGAGAGCTGTCAGGATTCCAACCAATGTCCTGATAAAATTAAGAGTCTCAAGCCATTTAGCAAGAAAAACCCAGTTGTTTATTAGGAGCGCCATGTCGGTATAAGTTGTAGGCTTATCTTTTCAGATAAGCAGACTGCTTGGCACAGACAGATAAACTCCACGGAAAGGGTATCATGCAGATTACTTTTATTCATCAGGCATTCTCTAAACAATAACTCACAGTCACTGAAGAGATTCTTCTGAGGTACACATAGTCTGTTCCCAATTCACGTAGGTGAAACGAGGTAGTTTGTCCCCATGGTAGGGCTGAAATTTAAAAACCCCGCTAATCTACACGTAGCAAGTTAGCCCTGCAGCCAATCAGAAGTCTGACCCAGTGGCCAATCAGAAACACAGATGTGACCACATGACATAAAACTACATTTCCTAAAAGCAATCCCTTAAGGGGATGGTTCTTAATTCCTAAACTAACTACTTACTCTAACCAGCACACAAATCGCCTGGAATTATAAAATTTCCACTATTAACTAACTACTAACTAAAATAAACAAAGGCATAGCATCAAACAGTGCGACAATGAGGTAAACACAAGACATGCATAGTTTGAGGTTCAATCTTCAAGTTCAGTCTTCTTTAGCAGCACCAACAAGTCGGTGATTGGTCTGGTGTAGAGTTTCTTGGCGAAAGTCGATGCGTGTCCTTGTCTCTTAACAAGACAAGGTCTCCTTCTTTAAGGTTAGGCTCTTTGATCTTCCATTTGTGCCGATCCTGTAGGATAGACAGGTATTCTTGCTTCCAGTGCTTCCAGAAGGTGTTGGCAAGCAGTTGAACTTGTCTCCATTGTTGTTTATACATGTCTTTGGGAACAAAGTTCCCTAATGGTGCTGTCCGATCACCTGTCTTCTGGGTTAGCAAGGTGGCCGGGGTGAGGATAGTTGGATTTTCAGGACCCGAGGAAACTGAAACCAAAAGTCGAGCGTTGATGATAGCTGCCACTTCTGCCATGAGGGTGGTGAGGATCTCATGCATCAGCGTGGGTGTCTTTGTCAACATGGAATCCAGGATTTTGCGGGCTATGCCGATCATACGTTCCCATGCTCCTCCCATATGGGATGCATGGGGAGGATTAAATGTCCATACACAGTTATGGGCCTTTAGGTAGTTGTCCATTGCTGAATCGAGGTGAGTGCCTTCATCGATCTGTAATTCCTTGCAGGCTTCTATAAAGTTTGTTCCGCAGTCAGATCTAAATACCTTGACTGGGCCTCTATAGGCTTGGAACCTTCTTAGAGCGTTGATAAAGCTGGAGCTGTCCATGGATTCGATGACTTCAATATGAACAGCTCAAATGCTAAGGCATGTGAAGAGAACGGCCCAACGTTTGCTGTTAGCTTGACCACCTCTAGTCTGACAGGCAGTCACAGACCAAGGGCCAAAGATGTCTAGACCTACATTGGTGAATGGCGGTCCGGGACTAAGACGCTTGGGTTGCAGGTCAGCCATCAGCTGGTGTTGTGTCGCACCCTGTTGTTTGCAACAATGCAGGCACCTGTGCAAGACAGTAGTGATGTGCCTCTTGGCTCTCACAATCCAGAGTCCAGCAGCTCTGATGGCACCTTCTGTGAAGTGCCGGCCTTTATGGTGGACGGTTTCATGGTGATGTTGGACCAGCAGGTTCGTCACATGTTGACGAGCGGGAAGAATGACAGGGTGCTTAATATTTGGGGCTATTTTAGCCTTTTCTAGACACCCCCCTACTCGAAGTAAGTTGTGGCTGTCAAGGAATGGGCTCAGCCTCAGAAGTGGACTAGACTTCGGGATAGGCTTCTTAGCTTTTAGGCACTCAAATACTACCGGGTATGCATCTTGTTGCATACTTTGTAGAATTCCTCTCTCTGCTTAGACATAGCTGTCTGAGAAGCTTGTCTCGCAGTGCAGAAAATGGACGATCACTGCTACGCCCAATACAAGAGGTCTCCATCTGGAGAAGCGTTTGAAGCGAGCTGGTTCTAGGGCAGCGGTTCTCAACCTGGGGGTCGCGACCCCTTTGGGGGGTCGAACGGCCATTTCACAGGGGTCGCCAAAGCCCTCTCTCGCCCCCCCCACGCCTTCACTCACCCTCACCTCTGCCTCTGTTGGATCGCCGTTCGCTTACCCCGCCCACTCCCAATCTATTGCTGCCTCCTGAGTCCCAGCTGATGGCTAGAGGGAAACAAACCGTTTAAAATCTTGCCGTGGGGCTTCAAAGGGCCGCCCTACAGCTGATCAGTGTTAAAAGAAAACAAATGAGAAGACCGGTGCCTGCAAAAATAGAAAAAAACAGCCCCTTTCAGCTTCAGCATAGGTTAATTACCATAAATTGATTTGATCAGCCTCCGGACTCTCAGCTGATTTGCTCTCAGCTGTTTTGCGGAGGGCTCTGTTGCTAGCTGCAAAGAGAGGAGCAGATTTTTCCCCCCCAGCTATGCTGAAAAATGAAACTGAAAGTAAAACACGGTCTTTGCTGCAACGTGACAAAATGAGGCAGAGAGAGATTTCTTTTTCTTTTTCCTCACCAAAAAAGGTAGGTGCAAAACTGCAAACAATGGGAAATTTAGGGCAAAAGAGGAGGTTCAAGATTTTAAAACACAAAAGAAAAAAAGCTCTATTTAACTAGGTAATTGTAATAATTGAGATACTATTAATTGTATATTGTGTTGAAAGCAGAAATGGTTAAATTGTGGTTTGGAGGAATATATGGGGGAAATTATTTGGTTTATTATTATTGGTAAATATAATTAATTGATTTGTAAGAAATTGGATTGCATGGAAATAATTGGAATATTCATGTTCATACTGATTGATATAAAAAAAGATAGTTATATAATTAATTGATTTATATTAAAATGTTGAATTTGTATTAAAGAACTGTATTACATAATTACATAATTAACCAATGTGAGGATGGATATAAAAATAGATAACAATGGGAAGGGGTATAATATAGAATAGAAGGGAAAAATTGAATTTGATTAAGATTAAAGATGAGGATGAAGAGTAATACTGGTTTTTTAAAAAAAATAGATGAATAAATATGGCAAAAAGGAAATATAGAAATTGTAAATTTAATTGAAATGACTAAACAAATACTCTGTTCAAAGAAAATACATTGTATGTTTGTATGTGTGTTTCTAATTATTGCTATTTATTCTTATTTGTTCTCTTTTATTCTTTAAAGTTTAACAATTCATTCTTTATCTTAATATCTTTATATTTGTTTGGGGTTGGTTTTCTTCCCTTTCATCTTTTTTATTGTACAGCAATCTTTCTCCTCAAACCTACCACTTCTCTCTTTTCTTTCCTTCTTACTTTCTCTTCCCCCCCTCTTCTTCTCCTTCCTACTTCCTCTTCCTTTCTCCTTCTCCTCCTCTCTTCCTCCCTCTCTTACCCTCACTCCTACTCTAATTTCCCTTCCCTTCCTTCATCCCTCTCTATTGCTGTATCCTTTTATGCATATGGACTACTCAGAGGGCTGAAAAAGTTATTTTTGACTGGTCCTCGCACTTTTGACCAGTCCTCGAACTTACAACTGTCCTCACATTTTACGTTTTTGCCCTATCTTGTCACCATGTTGAAGAGAAGCAGTTGTGAAATGAGTGACACAGTTGTTAATGTTGGATGCTTATCCTACGGTTGGGTAGATAATATATAGAAAACTATGTTCTGTAACTTTAACTGCTACAAAGATGACTAATTGGCTGTGCTAAGCAGACATAAAAGGAAGGCAGGAAGTTCGTTCACTCCTGCTCTCACTCCTGCTTCTGCTCTTGCTCCTGCTCCTGCTATTAGAAGGTTGAACTGCTTGAAGGAACTGTGTCTGTGTTTGAAGAGAACTGGAATTGTAAGCAAACTATGTTTTGTGTTAAACCGTGATTATTTGAAGAAGTTGTTTTGAGAAGCCAAGTTTGTTTTTATACTACAAGTAAAGACTGTTTATTTTTGTTTAAACGTTCAGAGTCTGTGACTGACTGTGTGTTTTGCTAAGCATCGTATCTATTTGCTGTCTGGTCCATTGCACTACTTGCAGAGGGCAGTTTTACCCTCAACAGTTAAGAATGCTACAATGGGCATGATGACCAGTCATAAGTGCGAGGATCTGTCAGAAATGACTTTTTTCAGCCCTCTGAGTAGTCCCTATACACATAGCCATGGCCACCCGGTCACATGACCAGCTAGCCATGCCCATCTAGTCACATGACCTACAAGCCACGCCTACAAAATAAGCCACGCCCACAGAACCAATAGTAAAAAAATTTAGAACCCACCCCTGGTTGGGGGTCACCACAACATGAGGAACTGTATTAATGGGTTGCGGCATTAGGAAGGTTGAGAACCACTGTTCTAGGGGATGGTTAAGGGACAGTTTTTCTGTCTCCTTGACCATTGTCGACAAGCAGGTGGCCTGGGTGGTCGTCTTCTTGTCCTGTCTGAGTGTTGTGGCCCGCCAGCGGCCTGCGCTGATTGTTGCTGATCCCGATGACGAGGAGACTGGTGTGGTGCTGCGCCAGCAGCCTGTGCAGCTGGCACTCGAGTCGGACAGCGAGGAGGCTGAAGAAGATGTGGTGCCAGAGACAGGGATTCAGCCAGGGCCTTCAGAACCTCCAGAAGCTCCTTTAAGTGAAGAGGACGAAGAGGAGGAGCCTCTTCTCAATGCACGGGCGCACAGAGTTGCCAAAAGGCAGGAGTGGCTCCTCAGGAGGAGGTCTTCTCGAGAGTAAGGCTTGGGGCTAATTGGCCACTCCCTTAGCCTATTTAAGAAATAACACAGCTTGCAACAAGCTGCAGGAAACAACTTTAGTTCGCTAATCATCGCATTGGGATTTCTCTGCAACCTTGCTTCTGGGCTTTCTGCCAACTCCAGTAAGACTCTGACTATCTTATCTGTGGAATTCTGGCAGGCTGTTAAGAATGCTTATTAACAGCCGGCATTTGCTAAAACTGTGTTATTTGAGTAAACTAAGTTTTGTTCAGCGTTTGTGTGTGCTGTGTTCTTTAGGATCCGTAGCTGGGGCAGAACAGTGAGCAATTTGCTGGGCACCTGAGGTCGAACGTCGGCATCTTGATCTGGGTCTAGAAGCTCATGGTGTTCTGGTCTCTGTGACATCAAGGTGTCTGGGCGAGCCAAGAACTCAGGACCTTTTAGCCAGGTCGATTCTGCCAACTGGAATGTAGGGATAGACTTTGTACCATTTATTTATTTTTATTTATTTATTTTATTAGATTTCTATACCGCCCTACTCCCGAAGGACTCAGGGCGGTGCACAGCCAAACAATAAAAACACATACAATACAAAATTTAAAAATAGAATAAAATCAAATTAAATAATTTTGGCCCCGACAAATTTAAAACCCCAAACTTTTAAAACCAATTTAAAATTGAATATATAAAATACTAAAAGATATTTAAAATTTTAAAAATCTTTTATAAAAGAGGGGGAAAATTAGGCCAGGCCGGCCTGGTGAAATAGTAAGGTCTTTAAGGCGCGGCGGAAGGTGCGCAGATCTGGGATCCTCCGTATCTCTGGTGGGAGCTCGTTCCAGATAGTAGGTGCCCCCACAGAGAAGGCTCTCCCCCTGGGGGCTGCCAGTCGGCATTGTTTGGCTGACGGCACCTGGAGGAGCCCCTCTCTATGGGAGCGTACCGGCCGGTGGGAGGCTATTGGTGGTAGTAGGCGGTCCCGTAAGTACCCAGGTCCTAAGCCATGGAGCGCTTTAAAGGTGGTAACCAGAACCTTGAAGCGCACCCGGAAGACCACCGGGAGCCAGTGCAGCTCACGCAGGAGGGGTGTTACATGGGAACGCCACGTCGCTCCCATTACCACTCGCGCGGCCGCACTCTGCGCCAGTTGGAGCCTCCGGGTGCTCCTCAAGGGGAGCCCCATGTAGAGAGCGTTGCAATAGTCCAGGCGGGAGGTGACAAGGGCATGAGTGACCATGTGTAACGAGTCCCGATCCAGAAAGGCACGCAACTGGCGAATCAGGCGAACCTGATGAAAAATCCTCCCGGTCACGGCCGTCAAGTGCTCTTCTAAAGACAGCCATGAATCCAGGAGGACGCCCAAGTTGCGAGCCCTCTCCGTGGGGGCCAATGATTCGCCCCCAATAGTCAGTGATGGCGTCAACTGACTATATCGGGACGTCGGAAACCACAGCCACTCGGTCTTGGATGGGTTGAGCCTGAGCCTGTTCCTCCCCATCCAGATCTGTACAGCCTCCAGGCACCGGGACATCACTTCAAGGGCATCGTTGGGGTGATCCGGGGTGGAGATGTACAGCTGGGTGTCGTCAGCGTACTGATGGTACTCCACCCCAAAACCACGGATGATCTCGCCCAGCGGCTTCACATAAATTTTGAACAGGAGAGGTGAGAGGACTGACCCTTGCGGCACCTCACATATGAGGGGCCTCGGGGTCGACCTCTGTCCCCCTGTCAACACAGACTGCGACCGGTCAGAGAGAAAGGAGGAGAACCACCGCAACACAGTGCCTCCCACCCCCAACTCTTCCAACCGGTGCAGCATGATACCATGGTCGATGGTATCAAAAGCCACTGAGAGATCTAACAGGACCAGGACAGAGGAGCACCCCCTGTCCCGAGCCCTCCAGAGATCATCAACCAACGCGACCAATGCCGTTTCCGTGCTGTACACGGGCCTGAAGCCCGGCTGGAATGGATCCAGATATGTCGTTTCATCCAGGTGCTGGGAGAGCTGTTGCGTGACCCCCCTCTCAACAAACTTCGCAACAAAGCGAAGGTTGGAGACCGGACGATAATTTACCAACATTGCCGGGTCCAGGGAAGGCTTCTTGAGGAGAGGCCTCACCACCGCCTCTTTCAAGGCGGCGGGAAAGTCACCCTCACTCAGCGAAGCGTTTATAATCCCCTGGAGCCAGCCTCGTGTCACTTCCTGGGAAGCCAGTACTAACCAGGAAGGACACGGGTCCAATAAACAAGTGGTCGCGTTCAGTCTACCCAGAATCCTGTCCACGTCCTCAGGGGTCACAGGATCAAACTCATTCCAGATAACATTCTCAAGACCTGCCCCTGTCTCTCCCCCTGAGACTACCCAGTCGGAGTCCAAATCTTCCCGAATCTGAGTGATTTTGTCATACAGATACTGAACAAAATCCTCGGCTCTACCCTCCAAAGGGTCCTCCCGCGCTTCCTGGTGGAGCAGGGAGCAGGTCACCCTAAAGAGGGCGGCCGGGCGATTATCTGATGATGCAATAAGAGCAGCAAAATAACTACATTTCGCTGCTTTTATCGCCACTAAGTAATTCCTAATGTGGGATCTTACTAGTGTCCGGTCAGATTCAGAAAGACTGGCCCTCCAACTACTCTCTAGGCGTCTTTTCCGGCGCTTCAACTCCCTCAGCTCCTCAGTAAACCAAGGAGCCAATTGAGATCGGCGCCGGGTCAGAGGCCGCAAAGGCACGACCCGATCCAGAGCACCAGCAGCTGCCCTATCCCAGGCGGCCACCAGGTATCCAGTCGAGGCATGTGCCAGAACCTCAGGAAATGGCCCAAGCTCCGTCTGGAATCTGTCAGGTTCCATCAGGCGCCTGGGGCGGAACCATCTTACCGGCTCCGGCTCCCTGCGGTGGGGTGCAGCGGTTCGAAAGTCGAGACGAAGGAGAGAGTGATCTGACCATGACAAGGGTTCAGTAACTATATCTCCTATATCAAGATCCCTCAACCACTGTCCAGAGACAAAAACCAGATCCAGCGTGTTTCCCCCTGTGTGGGTAGGGCCATGAATTAACTGGGTCAGGTCCATAGCTGTCATGGAAGCCATGAACTACCATGATCCACTGGGTTCTGGTCTGTTGGCACATAACGCCTCTGCTCAGGACTTGAAGATCTTCTGATCCTTTCCACTTTATTGCTTACATAGATGAAGAGCCTTGCTAGTACAGTGGTCTAAGGCACCCTGTTATTAAGCTGGTTATTAAGACCAGCTGCCTGCAATTACTGCAGGTTCGAATCTCGCCAAGGCTCAAGGTTGACTCAGCCTTCCATCCTTTCTAAGGTAGGTAAATTGAGGACCCAGTTCTGGGGGCAATAAGCTGACTTTGTATAAATATACAAAAGGATGAAGGCTATTGCTGAGCACATTGTAAGCCGCCCTGAGTCTCCGGAGAAGGGTGGCATATAAATCAAATTAAAAAAAAAAAAAAAGAAGCGTCTACTTTGGTTGTGAATGTAGCCCAGCACCACCTTGCTGTCCGTATAGAAGGTGGTGGGTTGTAGCTCAAGGTCTATCGTTTTCATTATCAGGTCTGCGAGTTCTACAGCCAGAACGGCACAGCAGAGTTCCAACCTTGGTACGGTATGACCTTGTTGTGGTGCTAATTTCGCCTTTCCCATGATGAAGCCGACGTGAATGTCGCTCTCCCCGCTGTAGACCCTGATATATCCCACAGCTGCTATTGCCTTTGTTGACGCATCTTAGAAGATATGTTTTCTGCCCCAGCTACAGACCCCAAAGAACGCAGCACACACAAAGTCTGTACAAACCTTAGTTTACTAATTTAAATCAGTTTTTTCCGAACAAAGGCTGTTAAATTAACTTCATTAACAGCCGACAAGAATCCAAAGAATAATAACCATAATCTTACTGTGGTTGGCAGAATGCCCAGAAGCAATTTGCAGGAAACTGATAAGAGAAACAAGGTCAAGACGCGAAGGAATGTGAACGAAGTTGTTTCCTGCAAATTGCCTCAGTCGTCATCCTTCCTTAAATAGGCTAGGGGAGTGGCTAATTAGCCCCAAGCCTTACTCTCGAGGAGACCTCCTCCTGAGGAGTCACTCCTGCCTTTTGGCAGCTCTGCGTGCTCGTGCATCGAGAAGAGGCTCCTCCTCTTCTTCCTCTTCACTTATGGGAGCTTCTGGAGGTTCTGAAGGCCCTGGCTGAATCTCCACCTCTGGCACCATATCTTCTCCAGCCTCCACATTGTCTGACTCGAGTGCCAGCTGCACAGGCTGCTGGTGCAGCACCACACGAGCCTCCTTGCTGTCGGAATCAGCTACTAGCTGCACAGGCTGCTGACGGGCCACAACAATATGCAATTCTTTCTTCGGTGTGGTGGCGAGTGAGATGGGAACATATGTGCACTGCACACGGACGCTTTGGAGACAACTCAAGGAGGTGTGCCACCTCTCCCAGTCTTGCTTCTGTTCTGGTGGAAACGGCTCGTCCCAATCTTTGGTGCTTTGGGAGAACGTGCACAGAAGGAGCCTGCCTTGGATCGTTACAGGCACAGCAAACCCTAGAGGGTCGAACAGGCTGTTCAATGTTGACAGAACTCCTCTCCTTGTGAAGACAGTCTTCTGGGCTGGGGTTCTAAAGGTGAAGACGTCCCTCTTCAAGTCCCAACACAGACCAAGACTGCGTTAGATAAGAGGGGTATCAATGCCAAAATCAAGGTCCTGTAATCCCTTAGCATGGTCTTCAGGATTGAAGGCTTCTAGCACTTCTTCACTGTTGGTTGCGATTTTGTGCAGCCTGAGGTTGGCTACCGCTAGCATCTTGCATGTTCTTTTTAATAAGTCTATGGCTTCTGCTGGAGTGGATACAGTTTTTAGGCTGCCATCAACGTAGAAATCCCATTCCATGAATCGTCTGGCATCTGCACTGTATTTGGCTTCACCCACACGAGCGGTGTGTTGTAAGCCATAGTTGGCGATTGCAGGGGAAGAACCATTCCCAAAGACGTGCACTCGCATCCTGTATTCTGTTATCTGTTGGTTGTGCTGTTCGTCACTGAACCACAGGAAACATAGGTAATTGCGATGATCTTCCCTGACAAGGAATGAGTAAAACAACTGCTGGATGTTGGCCATGACGGCTGTGGCTTCCTTTCTGAAGCGGATGAGCATGCCGAGCAGACTGTCGGTGAGATCAGGCCCTGTGAGAAGGACTTTGTTCAGAGAGAGGCCGTGGAACTGTGCGCTGGCATTGAAGACTACTCATATATGACCTGGCTCTTGTGGATGGTACACTCCAAAGAATGGCAGTTACCAGCATTCTTCATCTTTCCCCAGAGGTGGAGCAAGCTTGGCATGTCCAATCTGGATCATCTTGTCCATAAACTCCACCAGGTGAGCTTTCATTTTAGACTTCCTGTTCAGGATTCGCCTCAAACTGATGAGGCGAGAGAGAGCTTGCTCATGGTTGTTTGGCAGGTGCTGTCTGGGTATGCGAAAGGGTAGTGGAGCTACCACTCCCAACAAGAGCAGGATTTCGGCATGTGCCTCAAGTGAGGTATGGTGTTTGCTACCTCTGGTGTTGAAATCTGACTACGAGTATCTGGTAAGGGGTCCCATTCTAGCAATGGCGGCAGTGGGAACCGTGAACTCCCATCTAATGATTCTATGCAGAGTCCAGTGACTTTCCTCCCCGCCGTGAACTGGGGCTCAGTGCACGTTGATATCATGAAGTGTGTTTCCTCACTTTGGACGTCAAAGAGGTTGAAGAATGCTGACCTGGCTAATGAGTGATTGCTTTGTGTATCCACTATTACATACATCTTCATGGCTTCTTCTGGGCATCCAGTGGGGTAGACTTTCGCTAAGCAGATCTGGTGGCATGAGCAAGGGAATGGTGGGCTGCCAGATACCGACATGCAGTTGACACTTGCGGCCGCCTCTGAGTGCGCTTTGGTGCCACAATGAGGCTCCTTGGTCAGAGGAGGGTAGAAGTTGCCCGTCAGAGTCTGGATGCAGGGCACCCTGGTGCTTGTCACTTTTGCATAGGTGGCATTGCACCTTAGCTGTGCAAGCATTGGTCATGTGTTCCGTAGACTCACAGCACTTGTAGCAGACTTTGTACTCCCTGATCGAAGCTTTTCTTTCGTCCAGGGACTTCTTTCCGAATTCTCTGCACTTGTTCAGAGCATGTGAGGACTTGTGGAATGGACAGATCAGATCTTTCATCGTTTTCAGAGGTTTATGTTGAGTTTTCTTCGACGGTTACTCATCTGAATTCTTCATGGGCAAAGTAGCGACCTCTGTTTTATGCACAGACACAAAGGTTTTTCCCTTTGCAGTTTGCAATGGATTCTTGGTTAAGCCAGAGTTCTGGCTGGGCCTTTTGGCAGCTGGGAATCATTTTTCTCTGATGCTGAGGCTTTGAGGGTCATTGCATAGCTTCGTTGACTGCGCCACTTCTTCCTGCTCGTGCCGTAGCACATTCTGGTCATCCACATAGGCCTTGACATGACTGTATGAGCTTTCTCTTTCTGGCTTTCCAGGATCATAGCTGGGGGTGACGCCTTCAGTCTCTGCCTGTAAAGTTGCAGCCCATGCTGCCCTTTCTACTACCTCCTGTTTGCGCTGAAGAAACTCAAGGCTGGCCTGAGCTTTGGCCATTTCTTCCCTTTGGACTTGCTCTGCCTTTGCCACACGTAGAGCTGCAGCAGCCGCCACAGCTGCCAGCTCTTCCTTTTGCAGTTGCTCTGCTTTTGCCACACGTAGAGCTGCAGTGGCCACCACAGCTTCAATTCGTGGTTGTGCAGTTTCCGTGGCAAGACTCTCTGCCCTTGAGCCCTGGGACGACTGACTATGATGAGAAGATGCTTTGGAAGGTTGGGAGGAGCCTGCGGCAGAAGGTTGCTGTGAAATGCTGGTATACGCCTGAGATCGGGATGGCTTGAGATGAAAGGAGGAGGCTTTCCTAGAAGGGTGAGAGGAAGCCACATGTGACCGCTGGGATGGTGCATATGAACGATAGGTCACTTCGGACTCGGCCTTCTCACTCGGTGTGTCCTCCACCTGAAGATTGGCTTGGAGAGAGTCTTTACTGCTTTGAAAGAGCTGCTCACACTCTTTGTTTATCATCTCGAGGTGTTGTATGTTCTCTTTGAGTCTTGGGTCTCCTAGCTGTGACTGGATGTAGATGAGGCGGCATTCACAACCTGTCCATTGTATGAAGAGCCCCTCCATATCATCTTCCAAAGAGCGAATACACTCGGGGGAAAACTCATCTTTGGGTGTGTTGCAGAGCTGCAGCAACCTCTCCCAGGATTTTTCATGGCATTGATAGTGCCAGTCCCAATCCTCCGACAGGCGCGGCCGCATGGCTTCAGTAAGCTTTCTTTGCTGCCTCAAGTCATAGGGTTTCTGAGATGTCTCTGCCTCTTCTGAGTTTTGGACATCAAATTCTACATTCGTGTTGAGGCTAGGTGGAGGGGCCAGCTCTTCTGGCACATTAGAGACATCTGCCATGACTGGAGAAGACTCTATACCTAGGATTGGCAAAGGGAATTTCCTGAATACTTTAGGAGACTTCAGTGCAATTCACTCTTTAACCGCTAGGGTGCGCTGCATGCGGATAACTCGAATACGGGCCTGTCGTTTGCAGATTAGTCACCATAGGGCAGTGCACCTTAGACTAACGCTTGGAGTAAACTGGGCATTGGCGTTTCCCTTTGATGAGGATTTCAGGGCTAACTGTACAGTTCTGGGGTCCCAACTTGGACTGTGAGTGCCTTGCAAACTCTGAGGGGGGTTTGCTTTGCCAGTTTTTCAAGCAAGAGTCAAGGAAACAGCTGAATAGTAACTTTAGCTGCACTGCTGGCTAGGATTTCTGGTCTTACTTTGTGAACATTCCAATGCAAACGCGTCCTGTAGGAACTTGGCTTTCAAATGTAGAGTGAGCCACCTTAGCTGCAGAAGCTGGGTTTATCATGCAAATGCTGGGGACCTCTCTTCATTCAATATCAAGGCAATTCTCTCAAACTCAAATGGAGTCTTTCTTAGTTTGTGCAAAGAGAAGGATACAAACGTCCCTCGTTTCACTGTTCTGTTTCAAGCAGCAGACTGCTTGGCACAGACAGATAAACTCCACGGAAAGGGTATCATACAGATTACTTTTATTCATCAGGCATTCTCTAAACAATAACTCACGGTCACTGAAGAGATTCTTCTGAGGTACACATAGTCTGTTCCCAATTCACGTAGGTGAAACGAGGTAGTTTGTCCCCGTGGTAGGGCTGAAATTTAAAAACCCCGCTAATCTACACGTAGCAAGTTAGCCTGGCAGCCAATCAGAAGTCTGACCCAGTGGCCAATCAGAAACACAGATGTGACCACATGACATAAAACTACATTTCCTAAAAGCAATCCCTTAAGGGGATGGCTCTTAATTCCTAAACTAACTACTTACTCTAACCAGCACAGCATCCATCAAAGAAAGGGACTGAGTTACTTGGCATTAAATTCACAGATTTTCTGGAGAAACATTTAAACTGAACAGCGGGGACAGAGAATTAATTGATACAAAACATTTCTGTCCCCAGCAATCTAAAATTAATAGGGTTTATCAGTGCATGTAACATAGATATTTGTGTGGATAAGATTATCAACCTTCCATCAAGCAAAACCAAGCATTTAATAGTGCCATACTAATCAAACAGGTGGCAAGAAAGTAGGGGCTGCCAGGCACAATACAGGTTATGTAGACAGTAAACACAGGGTCAATCAAAATGGACTCAAATGTCTATACACCAATGCACAGAGTATGAGGAATAAACAGGGAGAATTAGAAATTCAAGTAAATGAGGGCAGATATGATATTGTTGCCATTACGGAAACTTGGTGGGATGAAACCCAGAAAAGGAACATACAGCTAGAGGGATTTAAATTATTTGAAAGAAATAGACCAAATAAAAGAGGAGGTGGAGTTGCACTATATATAAGAAATAACTACATCTCTACAGAAATAGAGCACAACAATGATGAAAATCATCTTGAATGCATTTGGGTCAATATTAAAGGGGAAAAAATGATATTGCCATAGGTCTATACTATAGGCCACCCAACCAAACAGAGGAAATAGATGAACTTTTTGCTAGTCAGCTAACTAAGGTTTAGGTTTAGGTTTATTTGGATTTATATACCGCCCTTCTCCCGAAGGACTCAGGGTGGTGAACAGCCAAAGATAAAACACATACAATATAAAA
The DNA here is from genome assembly GCA_022577455.1 of Arizona elegans. Classification (NCBI taxonomy): domain Eukaryota; kingdom Metazoa; phylum Chordata; class Lepidosauria; order Squamata; family Colubridae; genus Arizona; species Arizona elegans. The sequence goes on along the minus strand of JAKOOJ010000019.1, from coordinate 7,271,927 downwards.
TTTAAAAACAATTTAAAACATATTAAACAAATTTGGCCCATACTAATTAAAACACCCCTTTTTTAAAAGCAAATTAAAATTAAAATTAAAATTAAAAAGAGTTAGGCCAGCCCAGCTTGTTGGAATAAAAAAGTCTTGAGGGCACAGTGGAAAGTGCGTAAATCTGGGATCCTCCGTATTTTCGGGGGGAGCTCGTTCCAAAGGGCAGGTGCCCCCACAGAGAAGGCTCTCCCCCTGGGGGCCACCAGTCGACACTGTTTGACCAACGGCACCCTGAGGAGCCCCTCTCCGTGGGAGCGTACTGGCCAGTGAGAGGCTACCGGTGGCAGAAGGCAGTCTCATAGGTACCCAGGTCCTAAGCCATGGAGCGCTCTAAAGGTGGTAACCAATACCTTGAAGTGCACCCGGAAGACCACCAGGAGCCAGTGCAGCTCGCACAGGAGAGGTGTTACATGGGAGCGCCATGTCGCTCCCTGTTCTGTCCCCGTCTCACACACGCACACAAACAGTCAGCCAGGAGTTAAAACCAGCAGTCAGGAATTTCTTTGAGATAACAGCATTGGCAGCAACCCAGTAGCTGCTTGCCAAAAACTTTACTCACAAAGGGAGGTTTTCCTCCTCCGTCAGATAAACCAAAATAAGTTCACAAAGCCAAAGAATTGTCAAGTCCAGTCCATAATAAATCCAAGGAAGGCATATAACGAAGTTCCAGGAACACAGTACGACTTGCTAGCTGTTCAGTTTTGTCCGTCACAAAGCCTGAATGGGCACCACACCCCCTTTTATCCCCTGTGGGGTGTGGTCCAGTGACTCAGCTTAATCTCTGGCACGCCTCCTTCTCTGCTGCACGCGCTTGTCTTTCCAATGCTGTCAGGGATCCAGCCAAGACTTATCTCCATCGCTGTCTAACTGCGGCTGCTCGGAAGTGCCTGGCTCCTGGCCTATCTCTTCTCCTTCGGAAGACACCTGAGGCATTGCCAGAGAGGAGGGTCCTGGAGAGAGAGGCCTTGCCAACTCCTCTCCTTCACTTTCGGAGTCTTCTCCCTCCAATAAGACGGGCTCGGGGGTCGGAGTCACAGCACTCCCATAACCACCCGGGCGGCCGCATTCTGGACCAGTTGGAGCCTCCGGGTGCTCCTCAAGGGGAGCCCCATGTAGAGAGCATTACAGTAGTCCAGGCGGGAAGTGACGAGGGCATGAGTGACCGTGTGTAAGGAGTCCTGATCCAGAAAGGGACGCAACTGGCGAATCAGGCGAACCTGATAGAAAGTCCTCCTGGCCACAGCTGTCAGATGTTCTTCTAAAGACAGCCATGAATCCAGGAAGACACCCAAGTTGCGAGCCCTCTCCATGGGGGCCAATGACTCACCCCCAATAGTCAGTGATGGCACCAACTGGCTATATCGGGACGCCGGAAACCACAGCCACTCGGTCTTGGACGGGTTGAGCCTGAGTCTGTTTCTCCCCATCCAGATCCGCACGGCCTCCAGGCACCAAGACATCATTGGGGTGGCCCGGGGTGGAGATGTACAGCTGAGTGTCATCAGCGTACTGGTGGTACTTCACCCCGAAACCACGGATGATCTCACCCAGCGGCTTCACATAAATGTTGAACAGAAGGGGCGAGAGGACCGACCCTTGTGGCACCCCGCACACAAGGCGCCTTGGGGTTGACCTCTGCCTCCCTGCCAACACAGACTGTGACCGGTCAGAGAGAAAGGAGAACCACCGCAACACGGTGCCCCCCACCCCCAACTCTTCCAACCGGCGCAGCATGATACCATGGTCGATGGTATCAAAAGCCGCTGAGAGGTCTAATAGGACCAGGACAGAGGAACAACCCCTGTCCTGAGCCCTCCAGAGATCATCAACCAACGCGACCAATGCCGTTTCCGTGCTGTACCCAGGTCTGAAGCCCGACTGGAACGGATCTAGATAACCCGTTTCATCCAGGTACTGGGGAAGCTGTCGCGCAACCACACTTTCAACAACCTTCGCCACAAAGCGAAGGTTGGAGACTGGACGATAATTTACTAACACTGCCAGGTCCAGGGAAGGCTTCTTAAGGAGAGGCCTCACCACCGCCTCTTTCAAGGCAGCGGGAAAGTCACCCTCACTCAACGAAGCATTAATAATCCCCTGGAGCCAGCCTCATGTAACCTCCCTAGAAGCCAGCACCAACCAGGAGGGACACGGGTCCAATAAACATGTGGCTGCGCTAAGTCTACCCAGAATCCTGTCCACGTCTCTGGGAGTCACAGGGTCAAACTCCTCCCATATGTAGGAAGCACATCACAATAGTAATGGGGGATTTTAACTACCCTGACATCAACTGGGAGACAAACTCTGCACCAAGTGGAAGATCCAACAGGTTCCTAACAAACCTAGCAGACAACTTTGTTTCCCAAAAAGTAGAGAAGGGAACAAGGGGATCAGCCATGCTGGACTTAATTCTCACTAACAGATGAAATGACAGAAGATGTTGAAGCTACAGGAACCTTGGGTGGGGTGGGGGGGAGTGATCATGCAATATTGGAATTCAACATTATGCACGCACAAGTAGTAGAACAAAGTCAAAGTAAGAGTCTTGGACTTTAAGAGAGCTAATTTTAATAAACTTAGAGCTTGGGAAGGATTCCATGGATGAGAATCCTCAAGGGGAAAACAACTCGAGAAGCTTGGGAAATTTTGAAAAGTGAGATTATAAAAGCCCAGTCTAGCACAATACCAATGAAGAAAAAAAATAACAGCTCTCAAAAGAAACCAGCATGGCTGCATAAAGAACTCTCTAACAAATTGAAAGACAAAAAGGACAAGTATAAAAAGTGGAAAGAGGGACAAATAAGATAATCAAACAACAAATCAACGAACACCTAGAAGCAAACCAAGTAATAACCAAAAGCCAACGTGGGTTTGTCAAAAACAGATCATGCCAGACTAATCTTATTGCATTCTTTGACAAAGTGACAACATTAGTGGACCAGAGGAATACTGTTGATATAATTTACTTGAACTTCAGTAAAGCATTTGATAAAGTAGACCATAACCTACTACTAGATAAAATAGAAAAATGTGGGTTAGACAGCATCACCATCAGATGGATTCGTAACTGGCTGACCAACCACACTCAACGTGTAGTCCTCAATGGAACTGCGTCTACATGGAGGGAAGTATGCAGTGGAGTACCCCAAGGCTCTGTTTTAGGCCCAGTACTCTTCAACATCTTCATCAATGACTTGGACGAGGGGATAGATGGGGAACTCATCAAATTTGCAGATGACACCAAGCTGTCAGGAATAGCCAACACTCCAGAAGATAGGCTTAAGATACAGAAGGATCTTGACAGACTTGAACATTGGGTGCTATCTAACAAAATGAAATTCAGTGGTGAAAAAAGTAAGGTTCTACATTTAGGCAAGAAAAACAAAATGCACAGGTACAGTATATGTGGTACCTTGCTCAATAGCAGTAACTGTGAGAGGGATCTTGGAGTCCTAGTGGACAACCATTTAAATATGAGCCAGCAGTGTGCAGCAGCTGCCCAAAAAGCCAACACAGTTCTAAGCTGCATAAACAGAGGGATAGAATCAAGATCACATGAAGTGTTAATACCACTTTATAATGCCTTGGTAAGGCCACACTTGGAATACTGCATTCAGTTTTGGTCGCCACGATGTAAAAAAGATGATAGCAGTGTTCCAATATCTCTGGCTGCCACAAAGAAGAGGGAGACAAGCTATTCTCCAAAGCACCTGAGGGTAGGACAAGAAGCAATGGGTGGAAACTAATCAAGGAGACAAGCAACTTAGAACTAAGGAGAAATTTCCTGACATTTAGAACAATTAATCAGTGGAACAACTTGCCTCCAGAAGTTGTAAATGCTCCAACACTGGAAGTTTTAAAGAAGATGTTGGATAACCATTTGTCTGAAGTGGTGTAGGGTTTCCTGCCTAAGCAGGGGGTTGGACTAGAGGATGTCCAAGGTTCCTTCCAACTCTGTTATTCTATTCTATTCACCCAATTCGCGCCTTGCCTCTGACCCTGTTTCCCCTTCCCTCCAGAGTGTGTCATCAGTCAAATTCCCCAACGAAACAATTTCGTGGGTCATAGAAGTCCCTCCCACCAGCCTGGAGATGGCCTTGACTTCGGCCGGCTAGGTTGTGTCTTGTTTTGACTGAGGTGTGAATTTGTTGGTGCAGCTGGGAGGCGCAATTCCCATCCCCTTGCCTATGGCAACTCGGAAGCAGGTCAGGAAAGCTTCGTGAGTTGACACCAGGTCCAGGTCCAAGCTGGGAATGAAATGGAGGCTGATTGGAACTGGAACTGGATATTTCTTCCAACAATTTGGCACCCCGAGATGGGACTCCAAGCTAACCTGACCAACAGACCTGGCCCGGGTAAGCCTCCATCTTGCCAGTAGCAAACCCATTGTGTCTGTGGGTGGGTTCCCTCGGACCTTGGCCATTTGGAGCAAGGTTGGAAAGGGAATTTTGAGTTTTGAAGTCAAAGGCTGCTTGGAAAGAAGGTGAGTACCTCTAAATTTTAATTTTAAAGGCCCAGGAGGTGAAAGAGACTCTCTCTCTCTCTCTCTGTGTGTGTGTGTGTGTGTGTGTGTGTGTGTGTGAATATGTTTGAGAAAAAATCCCTTCTCTGCCACAGCTGGATCCTGCTCCCTCTGCGCTTTTTCTAGCCTCAAAGAGATTCACTGCTAGTCTCACCAGACCATGACCAGTGAATTCTGGAATGCAAGGGGATTAAGCTAGAGCACAGGACCTTCTGTTAAGAAAGGAAGAGAGTGTGTGATTGAATAAAAGGAGAGTGAGAGGTTCATTCCTGGGCCACCAGCTGGGAAGTCACTGAGCAAAGCCCAGATCAGGAGGTGCCCATACTCACTTCTTAGGAGAAGCAGCAAGTCTTCCCAGACTCTCCTGGGTCTGAAAACTGACCGGCGGTAGGAGGTGTCTGTACTCACTGCGGAGGGGAACAGCAGGTCCTCCCGGACCCTTTTTTGGTCCGAAAACTGACAGGCAATGTTCCCTAGAAAGGAGGTGCCCGTACTCAGTGAGTACTTTTCTTTTTCTCCGAAAACTGATATGCGGTGCGGCAGGTTTGGGCACAGGGGAAGACCCAGCTAGGCCAATTGAACCCCACATTGGAAGGGGAACATGGGAAGCTGTAGCTCGAGGGTCAGGCCCAGATCCCCTCTAGGAAACTTGCTTGAGGTGTGGGACGAGAGGCTGGTGCCCGTCCTAGCCAGTATGAAGAGAAATCAAGCAATGGAGACATGCAAAGAATGGGCTTTGCTCAGGAACAAAGCTGGAAAACCAATTTGGCTAAATAAAGGTACATAAAAGAGAAAAAGGAAATACACACACACATACACATTGATTTTTTTCCCTTCCTCTCTGTCTTCCATGCAACCACGTAATGTGCTAAGATTTGTGCCTTCCCTAATTTGAGTTAACTGAGATTTATGGTGGGAATGACCAGGGTGCGAAAACCTGAGTGTTCTGTTTTCCTCTCCTTTTCTCTTTTCCTTTGTATGTACCATATTTTTCGGAGTATAAGATGCACCGGACTATAAGACGCACCTACCTTTTTTGGTGAGAAAAACAAGAAAAAGAAATCTGCCTCTGCCTCCCAGCAATTTTGCCTCGTTGCAGCAAACCGCAAACAGCCTGCTTTACTTTCATTTTCGTTTTCAGCATAGCTTGATTAGCACAAGGGAAAAAAAATCTGCTGCAGCAATTTACCTCCTTGCAGCAAGCAGCAGAGGCCTGAGTAAAACAGCTGAGAGTTGGGAGGCTGATCCAATCAATTTGTGCTAATTAGGCTGTGCTGAAGCTGAAAGGAGCTGTTTCTTCTTGCTGTTTGCTGCAAGGAGGTAACTGCTGGGAGGCAGAGGCCAAAGGGTGGGGGCCAGTGGGTGGTCGGGGCTACATTCGGTGTATAAGACGCACCTAAATTTTCACCTTTTAGGGGGGAAAAAAGTGCGTCTTATACTCCAAAAAATACGGTGTAAGTGTGTCAAAGTCTTTGTGTGTTAGGCAAATGTAACTGTTAAATGTCCCTAATCCAAAAAGACAAGAATTTTAAATTGTTAGAAAAAAAATATGTTAAAGCAATGAAAAGAAAACTACCTTTACCCTAGTTTGCCTGGCCAGAAAAACAGGGTGAAGAGAACTGTGTCCTTTTTTCTTTCTCTCTCTCTCCCCCTCTGTACCTTTAGGAACAGCCCAAAGTTTACTGTATGCGTTCAAGTGGGTTTTATCTGTCTATTTAACATCTGCAGTGTTAACCTTAATGCCTTTTCAAACCCTGCCTGCAAGCTATCTACCGCACTCCATCTCTCCATTTCTTATCCTCTGTTCTCCATTCCTCACGTCAGAACAACAATGCCTTGTCTGGGAGGGTCACCCACAAAGTGGGGAGGTTACAATGGGAAACACTGTTTTAAATAGCCACACTGAAGCAGTAATACATGGAATAAAGACAAAATGAGACTGGACACAACAGCAGGTACCTGGGTTCATGTTATAATTAATATTTTGACTGAGCTATAAGATCCTTTTCAATGTATCTGTCAACCATCCCATTTGGCACATTCAACAAAAGAAACTCCCAGCCAGGGGTGAAATGTAAAATCTGTTACTACCGGTTCTGTGGGCGTGGCTTGGTGGGGGGGTAATGTGACTGGGTGGGAGTGGCCAACTTTTTTTTTTAACTTTTCAAAGCATTTTTTCTAATGCTTTGAAAAGCCTCTCTGCCGATCAGGAACTCACCTGGGATCGTCAGAGAGGCTCTTTAAAAAATTCCTCTCTGCCAATCAGAGAACTTGGCTGGGATCGTCAGATACTTTTCAAAGCATTTTTTTTACCACCTCTTCGGCCAAGAGGTTGCAGAAAAAAATGCTTTGAAAAGCCTCTGATGATCCCAGCTGAGCCACGCGATCATCAGAGGCTTTTTTTTTTCTTTTAAAAGCATTTTTTCATCGGAAGAGGTTGTAGAAAAAATGCTTTTAAAAGTAAAAATAAAGCCTCTGATGATCATGCGGCTCAGCTGGGCATGGGGGGGGGCAGGGATTTTTGCTACCGGTTCTCCGAACCACCCGCTGCCATCGCTACCGGATCAGGCGATCCGGTCCGAACCGGGAGCATTTCACCCCTGCTCCCGGCTCTTTAAAATGACCAAGAGTGTAGCTTTATTGAAAGATCCATCTAGGCACAGCAGAAGCAAAGTCAGTTCTGGGATTTTCACATGAAAACCCACATAGGTAAAACCCCTTTTTCCCCTCTGGGACACCCACAGTTCATAGTTCACCAATTGAGTTCAGTTCTGTTGTTTTGGTAAAAACTGCACTGCTCAAGCATTCTTCATAACTTGACCTTGGTGGATAACGTCTTGCCAGCAACAGAAGGCCCTTGTGCATTCCATAGCCTCCCCCCCCATTAGGAATTCACCACCCTCCTCCTGTCACTGTTGGGCAAACTACAAGCAAAAGCAGATGCAGGCAACTATGGAGTCAAGTTTGATGACCCTCCAGAAGAATGATAGCCCTGGAAAATAAAACAGAACCGTGCACACAACATTAGACATAACTCTCCACTTCCAAGACCACCCTCACTTGGGCCGGCCTGGATGCTCAACGTGAAATCTGCATACTAACCTAGCTGCCTTCACATCTGTCACTGCCACCCAATCTGCATCAGCTAGAGGGTAGCCTCTCCATAATACTAAATACTGCAGTTTCCCTCTATGGTACCAGGAGTTAAGAATTTCCTTAATTTCATAGTGTTCCTCTCCTTTGACCAGAATAGGAGGAGGAGGAGGCACTTCCGCAGCAGATCTTAATCCCGAACTGTGGAAAGTTTTCAGCAGGCTGCAGTAAATACTGGGTGGACTTGCCTAAGGCTTTTTGGCAGCTGCAATTCTACATTAACCAGATTTACGATCTGGATAATTTGGAAAGGTCCTATATACTTGGGACCCATCTTCTTACAAGGCTGTTATCTTAAATCTTTCTAATGACCAACATAAAGACCTCCTGAACGTTTAATGTTATAGGATTCAGATTGTATTCTTAATTTCTTGTGCACAATCAAGGTAAATCCAAGTGAGTGGTCCGGTGTCTTTGAGGTGGAGCTCTTGCCTCACAATGTGAGTTCGATCCTAGGTAGAGGCAGATATTTCTCTCTCTAGGCACAATGAGAATATATCTGCTGAACAAAACTCCGCATTGGCGACAGGAAGGGCTTCCAGCCATTAAACTCTCTGCTAGCTCCATTCAGTTGCCCAGACTCCACCCCGCAAGGGATTATGGGGTCGTTAAAAGATTATGATGAATCAAGGTAAATCCAAGTGGTTTGTTGATGAAATACTGTATGTTTTATATTGGCCTAACCTTTTCACGTAACTTCTCCAAATTAATGTACTGTCCACAACTTTTTCCATTGTAACCCACATTTTTATCTTACAAAATTCTATGAAATGATGCAATATTTTTTTCCCCTGAAACTCACTTGTGTCCTGTGAAGTAGATATCACATGCCCAATAGAAGATCTTCAAGATCTTTATTTCATTTTCATTTTTATTTAATTTATCTTTATCTCAAAGTCACCCAGCTGGCTTTCAGGGCTACAGAGGGATTCACAGTCTTCCACTTTCTAGCCTGGTGCCTTGACCACTAGACTAAACTGTCTCTCTTAATTTGATAATTATTTATCAATCTTATTTTTGAAAATAAGATCTTATTTTGGAAGCAACTCAAGTCATTATTATATTGTGGGAAGCCCCCCCCCCCCCCCTCCAAAGAATGAAATATTTTGGGAATATTAAAAGAGGCAGAATATTATATTCTCCATTGTGCTGGGGAAGATCATTCAGGAATGGGTAGTACTCTGCTCTTCTCTGCTTGGAAATCGAGTCAAACTTTCTTGGCCACACCTCCCCTTGCCTGGGCGCTCCCCAGTTCAACTCGGTCTTCCACGAGTTGAGACTGAGAAAAGAGACTCACCCATTCCTGGTTTTCTTTACATATATATATATATACACACACACATACATATACATACTTTATTCAGTTTTATATATATACAAGACAAAGATTTCATTTCTATTTACATCGGATCTGCAGTGTTTATACATAAATACATAAAATGTCTCTGGTATCACTTTATCAGTCTATTACTACTTTTTTATCATACCTTATATTCCCTCTTTAATTCTGTTGTTCAACCATTCGTACCACCTTTCCCACACAGTATAATAATATGAATTCTCATCGTTATTTATTTCATACGTTAATTTACTCATCTCTGCACACTCCAGGATTTTTCTAATTATAAGTTCTTCTGGAGGCAGGGTTTTCTCTTTCCAGAGTTGTGCGTATGCCAGTCTAGCAGCTGTGGTTATGTGTATTATCAGATGAATCTTTTTGTTTCCATACCCCTTTTTTACTATTCCCAGGAGAAATATTTCCGGCATCAATTCTGTCTTCTCCAATTATTTCTTGTATCCAACTCCAAATTTTATTCCAGTATCTTTTCACTTCGGGGCATGTCCACCACATATGAAAGAAGGTGCCCTGACCATGGCCGCATTTCCAACGGTTGGGGTGCATATTGGGGAACATTTTAGCTAATCTGGCAGGTGCTAGGTACCACCTGTGAAGCATTTTGTATTGATTCGCCTTATAGGTTGTGGCTCTAGTTAATTTATAATTTTTGTTCCATGCCTCTTCCCATTCATTGAAATTTAGACTATGTCCTATGTTTTTCTCCCATACTCTTAATTGGTTTTTAGCTGTCTCTTCAAATCTATCTTCCTCTAACAAATAGTTATATAATTTGGCCAAAACTTTTTTCTCCGGTCCCATCAAAATTTTGTCTAGTCCATTATATCCTAATTCCAAACCATAATCTTCCTTGTCTTTCTGATATCTTGATTTTACTTGTAGGTAAGTCCACCAATCTAAATTTATACCTTGGTCTCTCAAAGTGTCAATTGATTTAAGGTTTCCTCCCCCATCTAATATATCTTTATATCTGCACATTTTCTCCATTCTCCACCTGTTTGGATAAATCAAAGCTTCCATCGTGGAGAGCCATTTGGGGACTTTTGTGTAGTAATGCTGTCTGATTCCGGTCCATGTTTGGATTAGGGATTCCCTGATTTTATGCCTATGGAAATAGGTTTTCTTTTTTTTTGTCTGTATCCCACAAATATGCATGCCACCCCTTCTGGAGGTCGTGGCCTTCTAGAGTTAGAATTCTCCTATTTTCCAGAGTGGCCCACTCCCTTATCCATACTAGCTTGGCTGCCTTATAATATGATTCCCAGTCTGGGAGTCCAAAACCTCCCATATTCCTTTTTCCCTGTAGGATTTTAAGTGAAATTGTTAAATTGGGTGAATGAGGACGCAGCAAGCCAGAGTAGTTAGTGACAACAGCTCTTTATTATATAGTGAGACTCCAGCAACTGACCCAGGGAACCAGCTCCCTTTATATACCTTGCAGCTGTGGTGGTCAGCCAATCAGCTGAGGGTCAGTTAATTCAAACTTCCCGCCAAACAAACCTATTTACATAACACTCCTCCCCTCCCAGAAGTCACTTGGGGTGTTATTTACATACAAAGTCTCTCAGGTGACTAGGGTGTGTGCGAGTCCTAGTTGACCTGCGCAGTTCAGTTGGAGGGGCGGCGTCGAGCAGGTCGGAGGGACTTTCTGTTTCTCCCTGCTCCGCCAATGAGGCCTCCGGTACCTCCTCGATGGGGCGTCGCTGGACACCAGAATCCTCAGCTAAGTTCTCCGCTCCACTCGGGCTTGTAGTTTGTGTTTCTGGTTGGTAGTCGTGGTCAGAGATGGGGTCGTCTGATTTGTCGTCGGTGTCTGCGGTTACCCGTTTTCTTAGTTGATCAATATGTCTGCGCCAAACTCTCCCGTCCCCCATGTCTACCCTGTATGATTTGGGCCCCGTGATTTCTGTGATTGTCCCGGCCTCCCAGAGCGGGCCCTGTCCATAGTTCCTAGTGTGTACCGGTGTTCCTATGGTGAACTCTCTAAGCTTCCTCTCCCCCGCCTTGAAGACCTCTGGGGAGTAATTGGGGTTGAGCCTATCTAGTATTCCTCAGAGTTTCCGCCCCATTAATAGTTCTGCCGGACTTCGGCCTGTGGCTGTACAGGGTGTGGAGTGCTGAGCTATTAGAAACTTGTCTATCCTTTCCTGCCAGTCTCCGGGGCTTAAACGTGAAAGGGCCTCCTTTGCTGACCTCACAAATCTCTCAGCCTGCCCGTTACTAGCCGGATGAAACGGGGCTGAAAGGACATGTCTGATCCCAAGTCCCGCTAAGTAACCCTCGAACTGTGTTGCGGTGAATTGTGGCCCGTTATCTGACACTAGGATGTCCGGTAACCCATGGGTGGCGAATAACTGTCTTAGCTCCCTGATAGTTGCATCAGTGGTAGTGGCCTTCATTAGCTTGATCTCCAACCACTTGGAGAATGCGTCTACAACGACCATGAAGGTCTGTCCGTGAAATGGGCCTGCAAAGTCAATGTGTATCCTGGACCAGGGTCCCTGGGGCCTTTCCCACTCCCTCACGGGTGCTGTTGGTGGATCTGATCTGGACTCTTGGCAGGGCTGGCATCTCCCCACCCACTCGGTAATGTCTGTATCCATGCTGGGCCACCAGACATAGCTCCTGGCTAGCCCCTTCATTCTTACAATCCCAGGGTGCCCCTCATGCAACAATGTTAAGACTTTTTCCCTTAAACGTGAAGGAATAACAACCCGATCGCCCCATAGCAAACAACCCCCTTGCATTGTCAATTCGTCCCGTTTTCCCGCGAACGGTTTAAACTCCCCGCTCCCAATCTTTTCCGGCCACCCCCTCATAACCCAACTTGCGACTGTCCAGATCACGTGGTCTTTGATTGAGGCTCTCGCAACCTCGGCTGATGTTATGGGCCCAGAGTCCAAAACATCTATCAGCAGGATGGGGATGCCGGGTGTGGGGTCTTCTAGGCTGTTGGGTAGTGGGCATCGGCTGAGTGCGTCCGCGTTGCCCATGTCCGCCCCTGGTCGATGTACCAGGCGATAGGAGTATGCTGCGAGGAAGATGGCCCAGCGTGTCATCCTGGGCGATAGTGCTGCCGGGGTTGGACGATCTCCCACGAGGAGACCTAGGAGTGGTCGATGGTCGGTGATTAGTTCAAAGTCCCTCCCGAACAAGTACTCGTGGAATTTCTTTACTCCCGAAACGGCGGCGAGGGCCTCCTTGTCGAGCTGGCTATAATTTTGCTCAGCGCTTGATAGAGTTCGGGAGTAGTATGCAATGGGCGCTTCTAGGCCATTCGGGAGTCTATGGCTCAGGACGGCTCCCACCCCGAACGGGGACGCGTCACATGCTAGAACAAGGGGAAGCGTTGCGTTGTATTGTATTAAAAAGCTTTCAGCTGATAGCTGAAAGAGGGCTGTTTTAAGTTCTTCCAGTGTTATTTTTCCGTTAAGCATTTCCCTCTCTTCCTCCATTATTTGTGGGAGCTCAGCAATTTCCAAATATTGCTCTAATTTTCCCTCTGGGGCCTCCTCTTCTTTATATAAGGCTTCATAATATTCCCTTACTCTTTCTAATTTCTCTTCTTCTTTGTTTAGAAGATTACCCTTAGCATCTTCTAACACATGAATTTTCCCTTTTTCATTTTCTTTTTTCAGTTTGTAGGCCAACCACCTTCCCGACTTATTGGCGTTTTCAAAATAATATTGTTTTGTTCTTTTTATGTTTAGGGCTAGTTCCTCTTGGTCATAAATGTTCATTTTGTGTCTCCACATCATCCAATTTTGTTTTGTTACTTCATCTCCAGGGTTAATCTGAAGCTTCCTTTCTGCTTCTCCTAGGTGATTGAGAATGTCTTCCAAGGATTTCCTTTTTCCTTTATTTTTAAATGCGTTGTAGGATATCACTACCCCTCTTAAATAGGCCTTCATAGCATCCCAGACTACTTCTCGAGGTGTTCCCTGGCTCTCATTTTCTTCAAAGAAGAACTTTACTTCTTCTTTCAATTTTTCTATGCATTCTTTGTCGTTCAGTAATTTCACATTAAGCCTCCATCTCTGATGTTTCTTTCTCTTTGCACTCTTCCAAATTATTTCAAGGGGGTTGTGGTCTGCCCAAATATTTGGGCTAATATCTGCTGACCTGATATCTAATCCCACCTTCCTGGTAACCCATGCCATGTCTATTCTAGACCATGACTTTTGCGGGTGGAAATAGAATGTATACTGTCTTACATCTGGATGCAGGGTTCGCCAAATGTCAATTAAATTTAATCCATCCGCTAAATCAAAGAATGCTCTTGGTAAATTTGTTCTTTTGTTTTTATTTAGTTTATTACTTTTATAGTCTTTGACCGGATCTACAATGCCATTGAAGTCGCCTATAATACAAATCTCGCTATGTGCCAATTTTCCTAATTGTTCATGGAGTTTTTGGAAGAATTCTCCTTGTTTTTTATTTGGAGCATAAATATTCGCCATTAGCATTTTGGAATTACCTCTAGTGACCTCAATCATGAGAACTCTGCCCTTTGTATCATTATACTTTAATTCAGCTTCTATTCCCTTTTTTACATAAATTACAACTCCCCTCTTTTTTTTCTCTGCTAATGAGGTGAATATTTTACCGAATTTAGTATACTCTAGGCAAGCGGCCTCATCCTTTTTTATATGGACCTCCTGTAAGCAGATTATATCTGTATTTTGTTTCACCAGCTTTGTAAGTGTTAGCTTCCTCTTTTTATAGTCATTCAATCCGTTAACATTTATTGATATTAATTTTAAATTATTCATTCCTGATTTCCTTGTCTAGTTCCTAGTTCCTGTTTGTTCTTACGGCTCTTACTGGTCTTGCTTTTTTCCCTTTGACTTCTTCTTCTTCTGTCTTCTTTTCCTCCGCGATTTCTTCTTTACTGTTTCGTTTTTGTGAGGTTTCTTCTTCTAAATTAATTGCCTCGATTTCCTCTTTACTACTCTGTTCTTCTTCTGTCCCTCTTAGCTGGTCGAGGAAATCCTGAGCCTAACTCAAACTGTCTATTTTTATTCTCCTCCCCTGCCAGGTGATTAGCATCCCTTCTGGCAAGAGCCATCTAAATAATATATTCCTTTTGTTCAATTGCATGGCTAGGAATCTGTAGTCCTTTCTTACCTCCCTCACTCTTCTTGGCACCTGCTTTAATATAATCACCTCTTTTCCTCTGTACGTAATTTGCCCCTCTCTCGCTATGTTATACAAGATAGCTTTTACTTTCTCCCTTGCAAACCTCACTTGTACTTCCCTTGGGAGCCTATTTTTCCTCGCATAATTTGTTTGAACCCTATAGACGTCATCCAATTCTCTAATAATTTCTTGCTTATTCTGTTGGAGCACTTCCGCTATCAATTCAGCCATTTTTTCTCCCAGGTCTTCCTCTTTGTCTTCTATGACATCCAGTTGGATTAATGAGTCTTCTAATTGCTTATTCTGCATCGTCAACGTCTGGTCTATCGTATCTAGTTTTTTCTCATTTTGCTCAATTCTTTGCTCTGCCTTCTGGATCCTTTGCTCGTTATTGAATATTGAAACTTGAATTTCATTCATCTTCTTGTCCAGTTCGTGTATGTCTGTTTTTAGTTCAGAGTGGTTATTTGACATTTTCTCTTGCATGGCCATCATCGTTTCTTGTATTAACGTCAATGATGATTGGACGGTTTGCAGTGATGGTGTTATTGTGGGTTTTTCCATTTTTGGTAGGCCTTCCGTTGATTTCTGCAAAGCTGGGGAGGAGGTCATAGTTATAGTGGGGTTTGAGGGTGTTTTCTTTCCAGTTTTCAAGATCGTAGAGGACATACTTGTCATTTCTCTCAGAATTATTTTTTGATCTCTGATTATCCTCTCAATATTTCTCCAAATTTTCATTCACAGGTTGCCACCTTTTTTATTTTTTTTCAATAATTTCGTTGTTTTAGGGTACTAATATTTTTCCTAATTCTCAACAAATTCTCAGCTATGAGGAGGATCTAGTATTCCTTCAAATTCAGATTGACCAACAATATCACTTTCAGTCAGACTCTCGGCTAGATAGCGCTTAAATCACAATATTAATAATATCAATTGATTAATTGTAGTTGATTAAATACTAATTACTTATTTATACTTGATTAATGTAACAGCTAGTAAATGGTTAATTAATTGTTAAAAATTGAATCTCTTTGTGGAGGATTTGTTCAGGTCCCTTAAATATAAACAATATCTATCGTTTTCTGACAACTTAAATCACTCTACTTCCTAGAATATACAAATATCCTCTATCTCTTAAGTTCCTATATCTTACTTAATTTTTTTAAAATTGATTTCAAGTACAAAATAGTATATAACTATAAGTGTAATAAATTACTATAAAAAATAAATTACTGCAAATAAATTCTACCAATATAAATAGGTACAGTTAGATCCTTAACTGATTAAATATAATTAGGCAAATATGTGATAGAATATAGAAAGATAGAAAGATATCTATTATTGTAAATATTATGCTTATGACTTCTAACTTATAACTATTAAAGGTAAAGAAAGCTCAAAGTTGGATGGATATAAAAATTTACAGTATTTGTTGAAGTTAATAGTAATATATAAAGTACAGATTACTGCATAAAGCGTATCTGGGTTGGAGCAGGATATGTTTCTTTACTGCTCAGCCTCCCAATTTCTCCCGGTCTTTCTTCTTTCCAAATTCGGAGGTCTGAGTCTGCACTCTATGGTAGATCTCAGTGCTAGATTGTCTCAAGCCAGTCCTTCTGAATGTTACTCTGTCCAGTCACTGAGATGGCAGCATTTCCTGTTCTTCTCCGCAGTCGGGTATAGACAAATCTCCACTATTTATTTATTTATTTATTTATTTATTTATTTTATTTTATTTTATTTTATTTTATTTTATTAGATTTCTATACCACCCTACTCCTGAAGGACTCAGGGCGGTGCACAGCCAAACAATAAAAACACATACAATACAAAATTTAAAAATAGAATAAAATCAAATTAAATAATTTTGGCCCCGACAAATTTAAAACCCCAAACTTTTAAAACCAATTTAAAATTGAATATATAAAATACTAAAAGATATTTAAAATTTTAAAAATCTTTTATAAAAGAGGGGGAAAATTAGGCCAGGCCGGCCTGGTGAAATAGTAAGGTCTTTAAGGCGCGGCGGAAGGTGCGCAGATCCGGGATCCTCCGTATCTCTGGGGGGAGCTTGTTCCAGATAGTAGGTGCCTCCACAGAGAAGGCTCTCCCCCTGGGGGCTGCCAGTCGGCATTGTTTGGCTGACGGCACCCGGAGGAGCCCCTCTCTATGGGAGCGTACTGGCCGGTGGGAGGCTATTGGTGGTAGTAGGCGGTCCCGCAAGTACCCGGGTCCTAAGCCATGGAGCGCTTTAAAGGTGGTAACCAGAACCTTGAAGTGCACCCGGAAGACCACCGGGAGCCAGTGCAGCTCGCGCAGGAGGGGTGTTACATGGGAACGCCATGTCGCTCCCATTACCACTCACGCAGCCGCACTCTGCGCCAGTTGGAGCCTCCGGGTGCTCCTCAAGGGGAGCCCCATGTAGAGAGTGTTGCAATAGTCCAGGCGGGAGGTGACAAGGGCATGAGTGACCATGTGTAACGAGTCCCGATCCAGAAAGGGACGCAACTGGCGAATCAGGCGAACCCGATGAAAAATCCTCCCGGTCACGGCCATCAAGTGCTCTTCTAAAGACAGCCGTGAATCCAGGAGGATGCCCAAGTTGCGAGCCCTCTCCGTGGGGGCCAATGATTCGCCCCCAATAGTCAGTGATGGCGTCAACTGACTATATCGGGACATCGGAAACCACAGCCACTCGGTCTTGGATGGGTTGAGCCTGAGCCTGTTCCTCCCCATCCAGATCCGTACGGCCTCCAGGCACCGGGACATCACTTCAAGGGCATCGTTGGGGTGATCCGGGGTGGAGATGTACAGCTGGGTGTCGTCAGCGTACTGATGGTACTCCACCCCGAAACCACGGATGATCTCGCCCAGCGGCTTCACATAAATGTTGAACAGGAGAGGCGAGAGGACCGACCCTTGCGGCACCCCACATATGAGGGGCCTCGGGGTCGACCCCTGTCCCCCTGTCAACACAGACTGTGACCGGTCAGAGAGAAAGGAGGAGAACCACCGCAACACAGTGCCTCCCACCCCCAACTCTTCCAACCGGTGCAGCATGATACCATGGTCGATGGTATCAAAAGCCGCTGAGAGATCTAACAGGACCAGGACAGAGGAGCACCCCCTGTCCCGAGCCCTCCAGAGATCATCAACCAACACGACCAATGCCGTTTCCGTGCTGTACCCGGGCCTGAAGCCCGACTGGAACGGATCCAGATACGTCGTTTCATCCAGGTGCTGGGGGAGCTGTTGCGCAACCACGCTCTCAACAACCTTCGCAACAAAGCAAAGGTTGGAGACCGGACGATAATTTACCAACATTGCCGGGTCCAGGGAAGGCTTCTTGAGGAGAGGCCTCACCACCGCCTCTTTCAAGGCGGCGAGAAAGTCACCCTCACTCAGCGAAGCGTTTATAATCCCCTGGAGCCAGCCTCGTGTCACTTCCCGGGAAGCCAGTACTAACCAGGAAGGACACGGGTCCAATAAACAAGTGGTCGCGTTCAGTCTACCCAGAATCCTGTCCACGTCCTCAGGGGTCACAGGATCAAACTCATTCCAGATAACATTCTCAAGACCTGCCCCTGTCTCTCCCCCTGAGACTACCCAGTTGGAGTCCAAATCTTCCCGAATCTGAGTGATTTTGTCATACAGATACTGAACAAAATCCTCGGCTCTACCCTCCAAGGGGTCCTCCCGCGCTTCCTGGTGGAGCAGGGAGCGGGTCACCCTAAAGAGGGCGGCCGGGCGATTATCTGATGATGCAATAAGAGCAGCAAAATAACTACATTTCGCTGCTTTTATCGCCACTAAGTAATTCCTAATGTGGGATCTTACTAGTGTCCGGTCAGATTCAGAAAGACTGGCCCTCCAACTACTCTCTAGGCGTCTTTTCTGGCGCTTCAACTCCCTCAGCTCCTCGGTAAACCAAGGAGCCAATTGAGATCGGCGCCGGGTCAGAGGCCGCAAAGGCATGACCCGATCCAGAGCACCAGCAGCCGCCCTATCCCAGGCGGCCACCAGGTCTCCAGTCGAGGCATGTGCCAGAACCTCAGGAAATGGCCCAAGCTCCGTCTGGAATCTGTCAGGTTCCATCAGGCGCCTGGGGCGGAACCATCTTACCGGCTCCGGCTCCCTGCGGCGGGGTGCAGCGGTTCGAAAGTCGAGACGAAGGAGAGAGTGATCTGACCATGACAAGGGTTCAGTAACTATATCCCCTATATCAAGATCCCTCAACCACTGTCCAGAGACAAAAACCAGATCCAGCGTGTTTCCCCCTGTGTGGGTAGGGCCATGAATTAACTGGGTCAGGTCCATAGCTGTCATGGAAGCCATGAACTCCTGAGCCATCTCCGACGCCTCACCCACGGACGGCAGGTTGAAATCCCCCATGACCATAAGCCTAGGGGTATCAACCGCCACCGCGGCGATGACGTTGAGTAGCTCGGACAGGGCTGTTGCCACGTGGCAGGGAGCCAGGTACGTGATCAGCAAACCCATCTGAACCCCATGACCCCATTTCACAAAAAGGGATTCACAGCTGGCCGTCTGAGGAACAGTGGCCTCCCTCGGTCTCAGACCTTCTTTAATGATAACCGCTACCCCCCCCCCGCCCCTCCCCTGTGACCTCGGCTGATGGAATGCTTGGAAACCTGGCGGGCACATTTCAACGAGGGGAACCCCCCCTCCTGGCCCAACCAGGTCTCCGTAATACCTGCCAGGTCCGCACCCCCGTCCTGAACAAGATCACAGATGAGGGGGGCTTTATTTACTATGGACCTGGCATTGCACAGCATCAGCCGCAGGCCTGGGTCCTGAGGGTCTATGCAACCTGAGGAGCGAGTAGAGCCTTGGGGGCCAGAGCACGCCACCGCTCGTAGACAGTGAGTGCGCACTCCCCTAACACGATATGGCCCCCTGCTCCCGCCATATCTACCCCTCCCACCTACAGTACTGATGTTCAAAAAACTATCCGGACAAGCTCTAACCCCCCCCCCTCGATTCCGGGTCCCCCATCCCCCACGCCACGCTTCACTGCCAGACCCGACCCTCCCCCTTGTGGGTTATCCCCCATACCCACAGCCCGAATTCCAATCTGACCCTCCCCCTCCCTGGGACCCCTTAAAAATTTGACTAAAAATTTCGTTAGAAAACCCCTCAATCCCCTCGTTTTCACATGCCACCTCTCTGGGTCCCAAAACCCTTCCTTGAGGTGGGCCCTCGATAGTGAGGAGGGCCACATCTGCGAGAAGGGGGAATCTCGCAGCGCAAGAAGATCTGCAGTCGTATACATCTCCAAAATGCAGCGATGGAGGCCCAAAGCTCAGACAGGGGACTTCACAAAAGATGTAACACAGCCATTCGTTCATCGATGTGCTGTTGGTATCTCAACTGCCTCCCACAACAGCAGGAGGGTCCTAAATTATCTCCTCCTCCAATGGGGGCGACCTCCGGCCCGCCCTCTCACGGTGGAACCCCACGGGGCCATAGATTGAAAAAGTTCTCCCACAGACAAGAGTCTACCTTGTTTTCCGCTGGATCAGTGCTGTAGACAATAAAAAAAAGAAGATTTTTCTGGGTTCCTTTTCCTTCTTGCTTGCTAAACCCGCCAAACCTCTCTCTTCGCACAGAAGATCTCAAACCAGTCTCACGCCAGTCTCTCCATTCACTGCGCCGGCTTGTCAGGCTCCATCTTCTTTAGATCTCCTTCTTTGATCTCAATCGCCGCTCTTTCCCTCGCTGAGCCCTTATCGCCCGACTCCGCCGGCCCCTTCTCCGATACCCTCTTTACTTTAAGCAGGAAAGGTAGGCTCCGATTTCACCACTGCAGCCTCCGAATCTCCTAGCTCCCGTCTCATTGCTGGCTGCTACAGCTTCGAGTCAGCCATTTAAGGCTGACTCACACACGTTAGGTTGACAGAGCCGCCCAGTCTTGCGAGAAGTGTTTGCAATTCGCTTTCTCACTCGCCTGGCTCTCTCTATTGTCCACAGGGCTCTCCAGGTCCCGCGCCCCCGAAGGGATCCCCAAAACGTGGTGACAGACGATGTTGAGGAGTAGCGGTCACTCACTCAGCACCATATCGCTGCAGCTCACCAACCGGAAGTCCCATTCCTGGTTTTCTTCGTAACGTAAGACGAATGCAAATTTGGATTAATTTACCGAGCAAGGCTCGGCGATCGCTGGCAAGCGATCTGGGGGGTTACCGGCAGTGGTGAAATCTAAAATTTGTTACTACCGGTTCTGTGGGCGTGGCCATTTTTTTTAACTTTTAAAACCATTTTTTCTACAACCTCTTCGGCGAAGAGGTTGTAAAAAAATGCTTTCAAAAGGCTCTGACAATCCCAGCTGAGTTGCCTGATTGGCAGAGGCTTTTTTTCTTTCAAATGTCTCTGCCGATCAGGCAACTCAGCTTGGATCGTCAGAGGCATTTAAAAGAAAAAAAGCCTCTGCCAATCAGGCAACTCAGCTGGGATCCTCAGAGGCTTTTAAAAGCCTTTGAGGATCCCAGCTGAGCCGCGCGATCATCAGAGGCTTTTTTTTTTACTTTTAAAAACATTTTTTCGGCCAAAGAGGTTGTAGAAAAAATGCTTTTAAAAGTTAAAAAAAAGCCTCGGATGATTGTGCGGCTCAGCTGGGTATGGGGGGTGCAGGGATTTTTGCTACCAGTTCTCCGAACCACCCGCCTCCATCGCTACTGGATCAGGCGATCCAGTCTGAACCGGGAGCATTTCACCCCTGGTTACCGGTCTGCTGGTAACCCTTCCTACTGTCTTAAATTTCAGCCGAAGTCCCTGCCAATCCCGCGCTTAGCGGAGAGGGACATTGCCTCCTAACGGGCAGTCCCTGGCAATAGTCTGCACCTGCAGAGAGGGACTCAGTCACTGCCTTGCGTTGTCTAGGCACACTGATTGCAGCCAGTGCTCCAGGCGCCTCTAGAGCTGCGGCAGGAGAGCTCATGGCAAGCCAGGCTGCCCAAATTGTAAAAAAAGCGGCTGACGCGTTAGGTGCCATTATAGCCACGGCAGGAGTGCTCATGGCGAGCCAGGCTGCCCAAATTGTTGGGGGGGAAAAGCAGCTGGTGCTTTAGGCACCATTATAGCCACTGCAGGAGAGCTCATGCTGAGCCAGGCTGCCAGAATTGTAAAATTGGCGGCTGACGCATTAGGCACCAATATAGCCACAGCATGAGCACTCATGGCAAGCCAGTCTGCCTGAATTACAAATAGAGGCAGCTGACGCATTAGTCATCATCAGAGCCGCAGCAGGAGCTCTCGTGGTGAGCCAGTCTGCCCGATTTTATGTGGTTAAAGTGGCTGACGTCACCATCAGAGCCACAGCAGAAGCACTTATGGCGAGCAATCTGCCTGATTTAAATGGTGAATTCGATTGCATGTGGAGAGCAGCTGACGAGTTATACGCCATCAGGGCTGTAGCAAGAGAGCTCTTTGCGAGCCAGACTGTCTAGTGCCGCAGGAAGACGCGGCAAAACCGCTCGGCTCTATGCTGCCAAGGAGGACAATTCAACAGGTGCAGCAGGAGCGCTCTGCTCGAGCCAGTCTGCCTCAACTGCCACAGTTGCAACATCAGCAGCGAGCAGCGCCATTACAAAGCAGGAGAGTTTGGCCATGCTGATCTGCCCCATCTATAAAGGTAACGGGTGGATGTGCCCGGTGGCATCGCGATAGCGGCAGGAGAGCTCCTTCGGGCCAGGCTGCTCTCTGACATTGGGTAACACAGAGTAACCGCCCTGCGCCATTACAGCCGCTGTGGGGAAACATTCTTCGGGCATTGTGCTTTGTTACAAGTGAAACCGTGGCCATGCCCACCGCTTTGGCAGTTGCGGCAGGGAAGGTCCTTTTGGCAGTCTGTCTGACACGGCTTGTGTAACACATTGCACTATGAGCCACGGCGGGAGTGCTCAGGGCGGCCCCGCCTACCGGATGCAATCTAAGGCAGGAATATAGGTGCCTTTAGGCCACGCGGTGGCTGCGCTGGGCTCACTACCTGCTATGTAACTATGCAAGGGCAACTTTAACTCCATTGGAATACAGACGGCAGTTCTCCTTCCGAGCCTGTTGGACTGGCAGCTTGAAAAGGGTGATTGATACATTGAGCGCTTTGCAGAGGCAGATAGAGCGATATTCACTCATTGGTACAGGCTCTGCCAGTATTAACAGTCTGACTCTGGTCATGACATCTGTTGGCTTAACCCTCGGCCAGCCATCAGTCCATTTCATTATAGGGAGCATCTTAGAGCAGTAGCGCTAAGACATCTTTGAGCAATATGGCTCACTGACTGAAATATTGGGGACCCGGCTTCTTGTCAAGGGAGACACGGTCCTTTCTGCTGACAGGCTGGAGTTTTATGCTAATCTGCGGTCACCTGTCTGCCATCGCACCTGGTCTCCAGGTGGCGTTAAGCAGCAAGCCTTTCAGATACGACCATTACTTTTAACAGATCTGGTCAGCTTTAGTTGGCAGATTACTGTTGTTCATGGAGGAAGTAAACCCTCTGGAGGGATTTAATCAGGACGGCCACATCCTTCTCAGTGGGGTGTCAGCTCAGTGGTAGAGCGTTTGACTGCAGACCAAGAGTTCTCGGGTTCAGTCCAGGCCAGTGGTCACCAACCGGTGGTCTGTGGACCACTGGTGGTCCGTGAGAAAATTTTAGTGGTCCGTGGAGAAATTTTCCTATTTTTGCATTTTTTATATTGCACTCATCCTCAAGCTATGGCCCCTGGGCCTGTTGTGGCCTGTCAGCGGCCTGTGCAGCTAGTAGCTAATACCAACAGCGAGGAGGCTGGTGTGGTGATGCACCAGCAGCCTGTGCAGCTGGCACTCAAGTCAGACAATGAGGAGGCTGGAGAAGATGTGGTGCCAGAGGCGGAGATTCAGCCAGGAACCTCCAGAAGCTCCCATAAGTGAAGAGGAAGAAGAGGAGGAGCCTCTTCTTGATGCACGAGTGCGCAGAGCTGTTAAAAGACAGGAGTGGCTCCTCAGGAGGAGGTCTCCTCGAGAGTAAGGCTTGGGGCTAATTGGCCACTCCCCTAGCTTATTTAAGGAAGGACGACGACTGATGCAATTTACAGGAAACAACTTCATTCATATTCCTTCGCGTCTTGATTCCAGAAACATTTGATCAGCTCTTGCTTCTCTCTTGTCAGTTTTCCTGCAAATTGCTTCTGGGTATTCTGCCAACCACAGTAAGATTACGGTTATCTGAAAGACAGTGCCTCAGAATTGAGTTATTATTCTTTGGATTCTTGTCGGCTGTTAATGAAGTTAAATTAACAGCTCTTGTTCAGAAAAGACTGATTTAAACTGTACTTGTATTTGAACAACTACTAAGAAAGCTCATTAGTAGTCCTTAATTAGTAAACTAAGGCTTGTTCTTTGGGGTCTGTAGCTGGGGCAGAACAGGGCCGGATATGGCCCCTGAGAGCAATTAATCTGGCCCGCGTGTGGGAACACACAGCTGCACCGCCCACATCATCCCGCCCACATGCCAGGCCCCACTCTTAAGGCCGAGTGCAAACCTCACCTCAAGTAGAGCGATGCGAGCCACACGAATTGGAACTGGAAGGTAAGACCAAGAGCTTGCCGTGCTCAGCCGAATGGCTGCCTGGGGGGAGGGGGAGGTTCAGCCGCCTTTTGGGCCTACATCTCTCCTTCTGCAAAGCCTCTGGGTGGGACTGTACTAGTCACAGGACTGGCCTGTTGGTCATCCCGAAGCAGCTCCTCCACCTGGGTGCACCGGCCTGCCAGGGAGCTGCCTGCTCCCTGGCAGGCCAGTGCACCTGGGTGGAGGAGCTGCTCCGGGATGACCAACAGGCCAGTCCTGTGAGTGAGACTACTACAGCTCTGGAATATGGGACTGGCTGTGGCGGGGCTGGAAATCTCTGCGCCACCGGCTGGTGCAAATATACCGAGGTGAATGCTCATGCCGCACAAGTTCAAGTAGTGCTTTGCTCCCGCACTTCTTCCAGCCCTTGTTGGTGCTCCGTGCACCTCGGTCTCTCAGGGAGATGCTTGACTTCCTCTCAGCCCCAAGACACTGGCTGGCCCATGAGATGAGAGAGAGAGAGAATGAAAGAGAGAGAATGAGAGAGAGAGAATCAGAATGAGAGAAAGAGAGAAAGAGACAGAGAATGAAAGAGGGAGAATGAGAGAAAGAAAGAGAAAGAGACAGAGAGAATCAGAGAGAGTGAGAGAGAAAATGAGAGACAGAGAGACAGAGAATGAAAGAGAGAGAATCAGAGAGAGAATTAGAGAGAGACAAAATGAAAGACAGAATCAGAATGAGAGGATTAGAATGAGAGCTAGAGAGAGAAAGAGGGAAGAGAGAGAAAGAGAGAATGAGAGAGAAAGAGTGGGAGAGAGAGAGAGAGAGAGAGAGAGAGAGAGAGAGAGAGAGAGAGAGAGAGAGAGAGAGAGGAAGGAGAGTGCCTGAAGGACCCCATCCCGTCACTGGGAGTCCAGGTGCTTCAAGCAGCATGCTGGATTTGTATTAGTGGTCCGCAAAATTTAAAATTATGAACTTGGTGGTCCCTGAGGTCCAAAAGGTTGGGGACCCCTGGTCCAGGCTACCCCTTTCCTATTCTAGACATGATTTTCTTATGCTAAGCTTTTTCTACTCCTAAAATAATTATTCCTCCATAGTGGGGTCCACCCCATGGGGGAGGCAGGGCCTGGAATAGCAGCTCTCATCAATTATAATGCTCAGGCTTCCACCTGTGAGTTTTCTACGGGACTGCAGCATGCCTCACCCTTTAAGATCTAGGCACTGTTGAGTTCCGGTGGTTTAGTGGTTAATACATCTACCTAACAAGCAAGCAGTCCAGGTCGAGTTCCAGAAGGGTATGAACAGCTGGGGAGAGTGGAATAGTTTGGAAAAGACCTATCTTTATCTTTATTTTTTAGAGGGACATGGCTCATACTGGCTAACAACAATACATAGCACATGGGGGGGGGCATTCATGGCTCCCTTCCCATGTCCGCATGTCAGAGTGGGACTCATATCATGGTGGGATTTAAACTCTCAGATTTTATAAGGATGACGACATGGCCTCTGGACCCTCGCCCTCTACCAGGTCCTTCATTCTGATCTAATGGGGCCGTGATCGGCAGGGTCCAGACCAGACCAGCCTGTGATTGGGATCTGTCTACCAGGCTCCTCTCAGGGGGGCTATTGGCCTGGCTGTTCATCGGTTTCGGAACCGGAGGCACAGCTTGTGGTTTCTCCGTTGTCCAACCTGTTTTGGGCTGGGCTCCAGAACCGGGCCTACCCTAAGGTGGAACCACCCACTCACGGGCATTGGCTGTGGCTACGATCCATGGCCAGGGACCACGCTGCTTTAATATGCGCACCAGACATTGTAACCATGGGGGCGACGTTATTCTCGGCCCCCTATGTCCCCACAGTGGCAATGGAATTCTTGTTTTGGGTATAGGACTGCAGAGGTGCTTTAAGCAGGCACTCTGTTGGATCCACCTGGGCTGTGGATCCCTCAGTGGCAGGCTCCTCCCCCTCCCCCTTCCCGCTTCCTTACTTGCCCTCTTGGCGAGGGCTATGACAGTGTTGGGGGGGGAGAATTCATTGATGACGTAGGTTCATGCCAGGCGTTGGGGCCTTTTGGACCACCACTGGATTTCAGTGAGGCCCTTCTATGTGGCACAGTGGCTGACAGATTGATCAGATATGCAGTGCTCACCCGTCTTCTGCCCTAACTCCGAGGGGGGTGATGGTGCACAGTGCATGTAAGGGGTTCCTCACGGTCAACAAGAGTACGTGGCTTACAAGTTTAATCATCTACCTAATGTGCAAGTAGCCTGGGTTCGCATCCCAGTGGGGTATGGCTAGTTGATAAGAGATAAATAGCTTGAAATGGACCTCCACTAGTTTTCCTTTCTATACACGGTTTTCCCTTTGGGACAGGTGGTGGCAGCGTTTGTTTCACCGACCTCCGCTGTCCTTTCCGGGCCGGAAGATCTGAGGATGCTTACGGCATTTAAAGGCCAGGGGAATACAGATAGCAAAGAATTTTGGTGCTGTGCATTTTAGTGGTAACTGGAACCGGAGTGTATATGAGATGATGTAGTTTTTAATCAACTTATTTTTGTTCAGTCAAGAGGACGTCCAATCTACTGATTTCTTTTATTACTTGCATGAATTGACCAATTACAATAATGATAATGATAATGATAATAATGCAATTTATATGACGCCCTATCTCCAAGGACTCAGGGTGGCTCACAACGGTAAAGATGCACAGTTCCTCATTAAAAGACAATATAAAATTAAAATTCCAATTTAAAACAATTTAAAATTCATTAAGAAACCCCCCATCAGTCCAGGCTGTGGAACAACCAGGTCTTCAAATCGCGGCGGAACGAGCGAAGGTCAGGGGCCATCCGGAGCTCCAAAGGAAGTTGGTTCCAGAGGGTGGGTGCACCCACAGAGTATGGTGGGGCCCCGAAAGAGTATCCTGATTGGTTGTCAGACTCCCAGGGGGTGGGGGCCTTGCTGGCTGATGGTCACATGTGCTTCCCAGGTCACACGTGGTGAGTTTCTGCTGCTATTGTGTAGAGGGCTAATCCTATCTTTGGCAATTCCTACTATGGCTCTGCCTGAAGGAGGCAGATCTTTGTTATGTAGAATAGACTGGCCTAGGCCTTAATGGCCCATTGACAAAGGGTGGGGGGGCAGGAAGGTGGGAGCTGCTTTGTCTGTAAAATATGCTTCTCATATTTCTCATCCAGGGAAATATAATATTCTGCCTTTTTCATATTTCCTAAAATATTTCACTCTTCCAGGAAAGGGGTGGGTGCTAACTTCCTACAATTCCTCATCTATTTTTTAAAAAAACCAATATTACCCTTCATCCTCATCTCTCATCTTAATCAAATTCAATTTTTCCCTTCTATTCTATATTATACCCCTTCACATTGTCATCTATTTTTATATCCATCCTCACATTGGTTAATTATGTAATACAGTTGTTTTATATTAAACTTGCGCAAGTTTATATTACGGCCTACGTTTTGTGCCTGTTAGGAAATTGTTATTGCCTAATTTGTTGGCCAGGAGATATATAAGTATAAATAATATAAATATAAATATAAATATAAATATAAATATGTATATATGTATATATGTATATATATATATATATATATATTCAACTGTTTGATCATGATTACTGCTTTCTGATATTTATTGAACTGTTTTTATATTGTTCCTGATTGTTCCTTGTATTTTTCTACAAACTGGTAAGAAGATTTTATATCCCTGGATTGATTTTATATTGCACTTTATATGGCTAAGACTTGGATTGTTAAAGGACTATGATTTTGCTTTTCCCTAAAAGTAAAATACTATAAAATCCAGTTTGTCTGTATGTTATTCACAATTACTCTCAAACCGTTTCCGTGCGTAAAACTCTAATGGTACTCTGCTTTATAAGCCACAACTTCAGGTGTAACTCAATAATATCCTTAACATTGGTTATGGGCCCAGAGCCACCCAGAGTTGCCCAGAGTTACCCAGAGTTACCCAGAGTTACCCAGAAATATCTAGAGCACTGAGAGTTGATGTGAATGATACAGTAATTTATTCAGACAGCTGTGTTCGTTATTAAGTATCCAAGTGAAGATGGCACAAGATCAGTCATCCAGTATATCCATGATAACCCGGTTGGACGGAACAAATTATGTTTCCTGGTCCATGAAATGCAACCTGCTTTTGCGTAGGGAAGGACTATGGGACGTAGTTAATAATCCACCGGATGTAACTGCATGGAATCCAGATAATGATGAAGATGAGAAGAAATTAGCCAAGTTTACTCGGGATAACGAATGAGCTCTTTGCATAATTGGACTGACACTGAGTGACCAGCAGCTAGTCCATATTCGTGGTGAAGATTCTGCTGCTAGGTGTTGAAACAATTTGAAGAGAATATATGTTCGGGATAGTGTGGGTGCTCATATACACCTTACACACAAACTGTTTAAAACCCATCTTCTTAAAGGAGGAGATATGTTAGCTCATTAGGAGTTTATGAAAAGAACTTTTCAAGAGCTACATGAGAAGGAACTTATTTTTTCAGAATTGCAACAGGTTTGCATTATCCTTTCTTCATTGGATGATTAAGTTCATAGCATTTTATTTTAGTTATTGACCAGCTTTATGTTTTCCTCCATTCCTACATCTCTTATTCAGTTTTTTAACTTTAAATTAATTCACAATGTATTACCCATATTTATTTTTCAATCCATTCTCCTCCATATCTTTACTAATTTAAAATAAGAATGTATATCAACAAATATCTTAGCTCCTATTCTCTCCTAGGCTTTCTCCCATTCCATGCTTATTTCTTATTTTCTATAAGTAACAACATTTTAAGTCACTTTACAATCAATTTTCTATCATTGTTAAATCTGTAAATAATTCTTTTTAATATCCAGCACCTTGAAAAACATTTTCTTCTAAATTATTAGGTCTGTAAATAGAGCTTATTAAAGATTCAAAATTTTAAAAGGCATTAGAACATCCAAAAATCATGTTTTTCAATCATATGCACTCTTGTTTTCTAGTCAAATTATTTGTATATTTATAAAATCAATTTCAATAAAATTAATAGTAAAGAAAGAGAGAGAATAGTAACAATATTTATAATAGTTAAAAGAAAAAAAGAAAAAGAAGCAAAAATAATGAAAGGAAAGAGAATAGGAATATAACAAAAGAAATTAAAAATAAGAATTAGAAAAAGTAGAGGGGAAAAAAGACAAAGGAGAAGATTAAAAAAAAGAAAAAAGATAGAGAAAGAACAAAGAGAAGAAGGAAAGTATCTCCTAACGTTATTCAAACATCAAACACCCAGACACCATTACATCCATTTAAATCAAACTATAGTATTTTGTTATCTTGTTACATAATATATTCCATTTTTTTTCTTTCTCCAATCTGTCTAAGTATGTTTCTTTTCCATTTCAATGTCATCAAAGTTATAAATTCTAAAATTAGTTCTGAATTAGCTATTCCATATATGGTATCATCATGCCCTTCTTTTATTGCCGTGCCCTTTTTCTCTTGTTACCACGCTTATTAGTTCAGTTTTCATTATTCCATTTAGTTTCTTCTTTCTGATCTTCAATAAATCCTCCAATAAACAGATTATATATCCAAAGTCAAGCCTCCTGAATTTTTTCTCAAAATAATCCACTTTAAGTAACAAGCAACAAAGTTTCTCTTTCAAGTAACAAGCAGTCTGGAATTTACACTTTCACTTCTCCGCTGGCTGGGGCACACTTATTGTAATCCAGCATTTACGGGCAGTTCCCGCCTGGGCAGAAGTCCACTCACCCGGCTTTCAAACTCCCTGCTCCGCTCTCCGCTTCTCCCCCTGCACATCCTTTTGTTCCGGTTGCCACGGTCTCGGGGCAGCCGCCATGGCTGCTGTATCCACCGCCGCCGGCGCAGAGGGCAATCCTCCGGCCCCGAGGAACCTGCCCGTTCCTCTCTGCCATCCAAGGGGTCCCTCTCTAACCCCCTGTCCCTACAGGACAGGGTAGGTCCACAGACCTGCCGGCGGCGGCTTGACAGACGGGGTTTTCGCGGGGCTCCAAGGAGCCCTGCTAATTCCCCGTCTGAATCGCCGCGGCGCCAATCGGAAGTCTCCAAGAACTCAAATCTTTAACAGAGTTAGATGTTTATGAAAATGTTCAATTACCACCAAGAGAAAAGTTAATAGGTTGTAAATGGGTTTATAAACTAAAGACAGGTGTTGATGGAAATGTAACCCATAAAGCACGTTTAGTCGCTCAAGGTTTCGCGCAGTCTGAAAGAGACTACGATGAAGTTTTTGCTCCTAGTTTAAGAGCTACCACATTGAGAACAATGCTAGTGTGGGCAGCGAAGAATAAATATCAGATTACTCATATAGATGTTGAGACAGCATATTTACATGCACCTTTACGTCACAACATTTATATGAAGAAGCCGTTAGTTGTAAGAATGGATGAGCGAACTGATTGCTGGAAATTAAAAAAGAGCCTTTATGGTTTGAAGCAATCAGGGTTTGAATGGAATAAGTGTATAGTGAAAGAACTGAATGCTATGGGGTTTAAGGAAGGTGTAGCAGACAAATGTCTCTTTAAATGGGAGAAAAATGGTTTGATTTCATTTTTACTTTTGTTTACAG
The DNA here is from genome assembly GCA_022577455.1 of Arizona elegans. NCBI lineage: Eukaryota > Metazoa > Chordata > Lepidosauria > Squamata > Colubridae > Arizona > Arizona elegans. The sequence continues at coordinate 7,241,514 of JAKOOJ010000019.1, read as the reverse complement.
ACGACATTGCCATCGTAACGAAGACTGAACAGGAAGCAATAGAAATTATTAAGTTGTTACAGGATAAGTTTAGGATAAGAAATCTAGGTAATATTAGACATTATTTAGGTCTTGATATTTTAAGAACTGCTAGAGGGTATAAACTGTCTCAATCTAGCAAGATCAGCCAAGTGTTAAAGCGCTATAATATGGAGTTATGTAAGCCAGCAAAAACGCTTATGAGTCAGGACTTCAAACATGGAGATTGTTGTGACCCTGATTTATCTTCGTATGCTGAGTCGGAGGATGATATGGAGGAGGAGGAAGCTGTCATGAGCTATGTGCCGGAGGGGCCATCTTCACTGGTGAGTCAGCAAGAACTGACAGTTGCTGACATGCCTCTGGACCCCAGCCAAATTGAGGAGGAAACAGAGGCCGGTAACGATGAGGGGGAGCCCCTATTGGATGCAAGAGGGAGACGTAGGAGACGTCGTAGAGAACAGCTATTGCCACATCACAAGAGGTGTGGTCAGGAGACGTAGGGCCACAACCTACAAAGTATAAAGGGGTGTGACTGGGCTGGAAAGGCGTGGTGAACAATTTGTTGGTGTTTTGGATGCAGTGGATTTACAACTGTTAATTTGGAGTTTTTTTGACAAGAGTCTGTATTCCTGCATTAGTCTGCTGGCCGTCTGCCAAGACCTTTGGAACATTGCCCGGTAACTATTGGACTGATATACTCTTTGGAAGAGAACTATTTATTAAAGGGCCAGCTTCAGCCTCTCTAGCCTGCGTTTGTTACTGCCGGGCTATTTGAGCCTCTGCAAGGCCACTCGTGGGAGGGGACAGAACAGAGATATACAAAGTCCTGTATTTAGCAAAGAGATTTATCAATCTTTAATAGGAAGTCTATCGTATATCAGTAATTGGTCGAGGCCAGATATTTCCTATTCTGTTAATAAATTAGCAAGATATAATGCAGAACCAACAGATAGGCATTGGCAAGCTGCAAAGCGAATATTAAGATACTTAAAACTGACAATGCATTACGTGTTATATTTAGAACCTAACTGTGATCTGATACTGACTGCATATGCTGATGCTAGTTTCGCTACTGATTTATCTACAAGAAAATCTACATCAGGTATTGCGATAATGTTAGGGAATTCGTTAATTGGATGGAAATCGGTCAGGCAGAAGCATATTAGTTTATCCACCATGGAGGCGGAATTTTCTTGTTTGTCATTAATGTGCACAGACCTAATATATTACAAACAATATAGATAGTTATTGGCTTAACTGTGAATTATCCAATTGTAGTTTTTGAAGACAACCAAGCAGCTATAAAAATGGCAACTAATTTGGCTGTGAAGACGAGGTCTAAATATACTGACATTAGATACTTAAATGTACGGCAGAGTATACAGAGCAATATGATAAAATTGGAATATTGTATGTCGGAGAACAATATTGCTGACAGTTTTACCAAAGCGCAGGGTGCAATCAAACATAGGACATGTTGTGAGAGTTACGGGTTAAGATTGTGAACCATTATATATTGTCCTGTCCAAAGGGGAGTATGTTAGGAAATGGTTATTGCCTAATTGGTTGGCCAGGAAATATATAAGCCAACATTGTATGTTTGTATTATGTGAATGTATTATGTAGCTTTAATAACTGTGCTGAGTCATTCTGCATCCAGATTGGCTGAGCTCTGTAGCTAATGTATTTAAGGAGAGCTAAATTATGGTTAGTGGGAACACTACACCATTTTTACCTGCTGCTACGCTGTAACTCTTTTTGATCTCTCTATGGTCAACTGTTTGATCATGATTACTGCTTTCTGATATTTATTGAACTGTTTTTATATTGTTCCTGATTGTTCCTTGTATTTTTCTACAAACTGGTAAGAAGATTTTATATCCCTGGATTGATTTTATATTGCACTTTATATGGCTAAGACTTGGATTGTTAAAGGACTATGATTTTGCTTTTCCCTAAAAGTAAAATACTATAAAATCCAGTTTGTCTGTATGTTATTCACAATTACTCTCAAACCGTTTCCGTGCATAAAACTCTAATGGTACTCTGCTTTATAAGCCATAACTTCGGGTGTAACTCAATAATATCCTTAACAGTGCCCATGCTATCATTGGACCTTTCACTATTTCTTCTTCCATTTCTACCTCTAATGTTATAAATTTTTCTTCCTTGCCTGTCAATATTCTAATTGTTGTGGTACCCCTTGAATTCCATATTCTTCCATACCTTTTCTATATCTCGACTGTGTCTGCAGATATGGCCACCAGTCTATAATTATACCCTGTTCTTTTAATTCTTCATTTGATTTAAGCTTCCCCTGGCTATCTAATAGTTCTTTATATCGTATCATCTTTTTTTAATCTAATGTGTTTGGATAAATCGTTGCCTACATTGGTGAAACCCAGTTTGGCAATTTCATATTATGTTTCTTTTTAACCTTTCCCCATGTCCATATCAATGCTTCTCTTATTTGATGTCGGTAGAAATATGAGTGTGCCTTATTACGTTTATCCCATAGGAAGGCATGCCAACCTGCCTGTAGGTCATGTCCTTCAATCGTTAAAACCCTTTTATTGTCTAAGTTTATCCAGTCTCTGATCCATAATAGCCCCGAAGCTTGATAATAAAGTTCCCATTTTGGGAGTCCAAAGCCACCTCTGCTTCTACTATCTTGTAACATTTTCATATTTATCCGTGCTTTCTTACCCAGCCAAATATTTTTTTTAATTATTTTATTTAATTCCTCAAAGAATCTCCTTTCCAATTTTATAGGGACTGTCTGGAATACAGTAGATATAATAATTTTGGCAATATGTTCATTTTAATCACTGCTATCCTTCCTAGTAGTGATAACTGTAATTTTCCCCAAATCTCTAATTTTTTTTTTCATTTGTTGTATCAGTTTTTTATAATTATCATCTTTTATTGAAGAACACCTTACAGTGAGCCAAATTCCTAAATATTTAATCTTTTTTTCAATTTGCAATCCCAAATCTTTTTCTAATTCTTTCTTTTCTTTTTCAATTAAATTTTTTACTAACATTTTAGTCTTTTCTCTATTAATTTTCAGTCCTGCCACTGTCCCAAATTTTTCTATTTCATTCATTAAGGTGTTTCCTGTCTCTAGCGGCTCTTCTACGAAGAACACTAGGTCATCTGCAAATGCCTGTGTCTTATATTCTTTTTTTTTACCTTTAGTCCTTTTATCTCTCCATTGTATCTAATTTGAGTTAGCAGCACTTCTAATGTCAAGATGAAAAGCAGAGATGACATTGGGCATCCCTGTCTTACTCCTTTGTTTATTTCAAATTTCTCTGTGTTATCCCCATTAATTATCACTCTAGCTTTTTGTGTCGTGTATATTGCCTTTATTGTTTTCTCGAACTTCCCTCCAAATCTCATATCTTTGATCTGTTGGAACAAAAACTGCCAAATAAGATTATCGAATGCTTTCTGGGTGTCTAAAAATATTAGTGCCACCTGTTTTTCAGGATGTGCTTCATAGTACTCTAAGACATATAACACCGTTCTTATATTGTTCGTAATTTGCCTTGTAGGTAGAAAACCATTTTCTGCAATTATAGTAGTAAAAATTTTGTAATCTGTGTTCAACAGCGAGATTGGCCTGTAATTTTTTATTTGTTTGGGGTCTGTACCTTCTTTTAGAATAAGGGATATATAAGCTTCAGTCCAGGAGTCTGGTAATTTGGCCTTCTCCAATATATCATTATACACTTCCAGTAGTATCATTTCAAAATCCTCATACAAACTCTTATATACCTCCCCTGGAAGTCCGTCTGGCCCCGGGGTTTTATTACTTTTTTGTTTTTGCACTGCTCTTCTTAATTCTGTGGCTGTTATCTCTTTATTTAATATTTCCCTCTGCTCTTCTTTTAGTTCCGGCAAACCATTAACCTTTAAGTATTGTTTTATGTTCTCCTCATCTAGTTCTTCTTTTTTATATAGCACCTCAAAGTAATTCTGGATTATTTTTTTCTTTTTTTCCATTTTGTAATGTAACTCTCCATTTTCATCCTGTAATTCCTGAATCAATCTTTTTTCCCTATCCTTTTTTAATTTATAGACTAGCCACCTCCCGGGCTTGTTTTGCCGCTTTCAATTCCCTTGCCCTTTCTTCTTGCTCCACTATATTTAATTTATGTTTAGCCAGAACCATTTTCCCTTTAATTTTTTCATCCTGGGGCTCCCTTTGTAATTTAGATTCTAATTTTTTAATCTCCTCCTGAAGTGTATTTTGCATTTCCTTTTTCTCCTTATTTATTTATTTTTGCTATATAAGCTATCGCTATACCCCTTAGGTACACTTTAGCCGTATCCCATATAATTTGTAATGATGTTGGTTGTTTTGTATTTTCTTTAAAAAATAATTCCATTTCTTTTTTAATCTTTAAAATAAATTATTTTTCCTTTAAAATTTAAAATTTGGGGATTCAGTGTCCACCTTCTCCTGACTTTTTTCTGTCCTTTCCAAATTATTTTTAAGGGGTTGTGGTCAGCTCACATATTTGGCATTATTTCTATTGTTTCTATATCCTTTCCTACATCTCCATTCATCCATGCCATATCTAATCAGGACCAGGATTTATGTGGGTTCGAGAAAAAAGTGTATTCCCTTTTTTGGGGATTCAATTCCCTCCACTGATCGAATAAATTGAGTTCATGTACCATAGCAAAGAATGACCCTGGTAGTATTTTTCGTTTCTTTTTATTTTTCATACTGCTAACATAGTCCTTTTTTTCGTTCACCACCGCATTGTAGTTTCCTACCATGCAAATATTTCCCTGTTCCATTTCTATAAGTTTTTCGTGTAATTTGCTGTAAAATTCTTTTTGATTCTCATTTGGGGCGTAAATTGTCACCAACAACCATGATTTCTGCCCAATTTGTAGTTCTATCATTAAAACTCTTCCATCTATATCTTGATATTTTAAGTTAGCCTTTATTCCCTCCCTGATATATACCGCTATTTCCCTCTGTTTTTGTTCCATTAATGCTGTGTATAGTGTTCCTAATTTCAGTAATTCCAAACATTTTCTATGCTGCTCTTTTATATGTACCTCTTGTAGGCACACTATATCTATACCTTGTTTTGCTAATTTTGTTAGTATTTGTTTTCTTTTAGCAGGGGCATTTAATCTGTTAACATTAATCAATATTAGCCTAATTTCTTCTTCCATTGTTCTACTTATATATTGGTTTCTGTCTTCTATTGATTCTAACATCTCTTTGTGGTTGTGTTCTCAAACCTGCTCCTTCTCCTTCCCTTTGTCCTTTTTCTTCCTTGCTTTCTATTTCCAGTTCTATTTCTTTTAGCTCCCGTTGCTGGTCTTCCTGACTTCTAGATTCTGATTCCTCTTTGCTACTGCTCTCTTCTTCCACCCCCTCCAGCTGATCATAGTGTTCTTGTGCCTTGTCTAGATTGTCTATCTTGATCTTTCTCTCCTGCCATGATACCAACATCCCTTCTGGGATTACCCATCTAAATAATATATTTCTTTTAATCAGCTGTGCAGCGAGAAACCTATAGTCTCTTCTCTGCTCTCTTACTTTCTTCTGGACTTGTTTTAGTGTTTGTATTTCTTTATCCTTACAAATCATTGGGTCATCTCTTATAATCTTAAAAATTATGTCTCTTTCTTTCTCGCAAATCTTATATGAACTTCTCATGGCAGTCTATTGCGCCTAGCATAGTTTGTGTGAATTTGGTACACGTCATCAATCTCCAATAATATTTATTTATTTATATATTGGTTCGATTTATATGCCGATTAATATTTCTTGCCTATCCCTTTGTAACGCTCCCACTATCAGCCTTGCCATAATAGTGCCCAGGTCTTCTTCCTTTTCTTCCATTACATTCTGGAATCTCAGATAGAATGCAACTCTCTCCATTTCCAGGTGGATAATTGATTCTTCGAGTCCCTTGTTCATTGCCATCAATTTTTTGTCTACTACCTCCACTTTTTTTTCCATTTGTTCCAACCTCACTTCCACTGTCTTTATTCTTTCTTCATTTTTCTCAATTGTTTGTTGTATAGTCTCTATCCTATTGTCCAATTTATTCATATCTCCTTTCAATTCTATATGATTTTTAGACATTGTTTCCTGCATCTTCATCATCATTTCCTGAATGGCCAATAATGTTGTCTGCATAGTTTGCATGTTTGATATTACGCTCTGTTTTTCTGTCCCCAGCATTCCTTCTATTGTTCTCTGACCTGATGGTTATGAGGGTGTCAGTGATGGGCTTGATGTTGTTTTCTTTCCTGTTCTCAATGTTGTCATTGTAGTGCTTGTCATATTACTCAAGTTTCCAGTACTCTTTTAATTAATTCTCAACTTAATTCAAATCTACTCAATTCCCTTTATAACCAATCTTGGCAGTACCTTGAATACTGTGCTGTTTGTTCTCTTAACTCACTCTTCTTTATACCTTTATACCTTAATCCCCTCTTAATACCCTAACTTAAACCTTTTGGCCTCTAATTTTTCGTTACCACTATATATTTATATAAATGTCTATAAGTATTATTTTCACAATACTCAAATTAATATATATATATATATATATATAACTATCAGTCAGTTAATTGTAAATAAAATATACTTATAACTCTAAATCAATTATTAATATAACTCTTATCTGTATATTAAGTATCTATATATAGCCTATACATTTAGTCCCTTTAATATTTCCTTATTTAGCTAGAAGCCTATTAATTTCATACTTTCTCTCTGAACCTCTGTTTCTTCGTTTTTCTTTCTCTTCTATATCCACTGTCCCTCCTTTCTCTTCTACACCTGAACCTCTCTTCTCCTTCTCCAACACAGTTCACTTTCTTTTTTTTCCTCCTACTCGGCTCACAGTCTCTCTAAGGAGGCAGTTTCCTTCTCCAATCTTCCTCCGTCTGATGCCAATCCACTCCTGTCACTCTTGCCGCTGTGTCCTGTCCTCTCTCTGTCTCTTTTACTTTCTCTGACCTTCTGTTGCCTACCGCTCCTTCCACGTCGCCGTTTGTATTCTCTCTGTTCCTCCAATATATCGCTTCTTCATTCTATCTTTTCACTGACACCTGTCTCTCTCGTCGCTGCATCCTGGTCTCTCTCCACCTTCTCCACTTTCTCCAACCTTCTGCTACATACTGCTCCTTCTCTGTCTTGTTGTAAATCAGAGGTCCAGGCTTTTGCTCTGTTCCAAGATGTCTCTCTCACCTTCGTAGAGAGCTTTATTTTTATACAGTTTTACACAAGCAGATAAAAGACTGGACAGTAACAGTATTCTAATTGGATAGAAAATATTCACCCCCCCCCTCTCAAGATGCCATCCTCTCTAGGTAAGATGATCTCATCCAAATCCGAGCCAAAAATGAAGTAAGCAGGCAAGATTCATGGAGCATGAGCTAGCAGTGTGCTGCTAAAGCCTGGCACCGTGACCTTTGACCTACTGATCTACATTCCACTCTGTTTTGTTTTGTTTGTCAGGCCATCCTCTTACGAGGGGCCAGAAAAGGGGTTATTATCAAGAGAGGAATATCCCCGCAGTTGTTTATACAAGGCATAAACCTGACCCTGAGGCAGCGTAAGAGGGGGTTTGGGGCGAAATGCAGTAATACATATGTTACAAAAAGAGGGAAGACACTGAACAAAACAGCACCCACCAATTAAAATAGCACAAATGATGACTGAATAGCGTAGGATGTTTCCCAATGAGCCTGTCGGTAACCAAGACCAAAGGTTTTCCCACCAAGATCCTAAAGTATCAATTTTTACATCAGAGGCCAAATTATGTAAAATGTTTAGTTGTTGCTGAATGTTCTGTGACTCATCTGAAATGTTAAAGCAACAAAGTCCTTCAAAACTTTCACAACCCAAATGCTGGTGTAGAAGCAAATCAACAGCAGCGCGATTTTGAAGAATAGCTTTTCTAAAAGCTTGCAGCTCATTATTGATTGCTGAAATCGCTGAAGAAGTGGCAATAATGGTTTTTGTTGGATTACATGCAATAGTATTAAGATTCCGATGAGCACGCGAAGCAAGTGCTGGCATACCCACCAAAGATATAGCCAATGATCTGTATTCTGCTTTACTAAGTAAAGCTATTTCAGAGTTACAAGTGTCATTTAGGGTGACCCCACGCCGAATACAGCGCTAGTGAAGTTGTTGTTTAGAAAGTAAAACAGGAACCAACCAGCTAAGACAACACTGCGCTTCACTGATATTAGCAGGAATATAATTAAAGGTTTCTTGACCACATGTAAAAAACCACCTGTCAACTTGCAAAGCTTTCAAGTTGCCATGAGCAGGAGGGAGGGAGAACTGATAGAGCTGAAATGACTGTATTTCTTTTGAAGTTTGGCTCATGGCTCATGAATTAATTAGGGCATCTTTCGGAAACTTCACACCACCCTTGCGGTAGCCAAACATGAGCAAAATTAAAGGAAGCCTCCTCAAAAGCTGTACAGTTTAAAACAGGTGAACTAATGCGAAGACAGTGAGGATTTTTGCTTGAAGAAATACAATTAACCATTTTTACACATGTTACATTTTCAGGGACCACCACCACTGGAGTATGCAAATCAATTGCGTTAGGAGGTGGATAATATGCAGCTACCCCCCAACTAGGTATAGTCTTATAGTTATAGTGCCCTTTTAACAAGTATCTACCCAAGCCAGTAAGGTTCTGAATTACAGTAGTAGGGGTACAAACAGGGATTAAACATGTAGAAAGCAAATTTTCCATATTATAAGCTTCAGACAAACAAAAGGCATCAGTTTGTGTGATGTTTGCAAGCTGCATCCATAGGTTTTGTTACATCCGTTGTTCGAGAGAATGTTTAGGTGGGATGGCAGTTGCTGATGCCAAAGTACAGTTATTAACAATCAAGCACAAACAAATTATGACTAAGGGATTGGCAGTTAAAACCGCAAAAATAGCAGTGCACAAATTCTCGGGTGTTTGTTCCACTTGTTGCTGCTGCAGTACTGCCTGCGCTTTGGTGGTCAAATTCTTCACATCTCCTCATGTCACTGGATGACTGGCACGACAGGATCAGGTTGGTCGCTGCGCCGTCTGTAGAGTCATCTTTGCCATCTCTGGAACCGGATTCAGGGGTTGATGTCACGACATCCTTGGCTGGATGAACACAATGTGCTGGTACCCACAAAGGTCCTGTAGATGTAAGCACAGCAGCATAGCCATGCCCCCAAGTAATCAGAGGGACCGGTCCTAACCATGTTTTGTCTGGTAATGCTCTATAATATACCAGAGGAGGAGGCAAACTTGTTTTTTGTTGAAAATGCCTCTGATAAGCAGTCGAATTAGAAATTGAAAAATTAAATTGATTCAAAGTAAATAAAACTTTTGTAACCTGTTGTGTTACCCATGACAAATTTGGGACCCGAGAGCCCTCTTTTTTTATTTGTTTGTGAAGGCAGTCCTTAAAGGACCTATTAGGACATTCCACAATGGCTTGACCTGTGGAATTATAGGGAAGGCCATGAGTAACAACAATATTCCAGGTTGTACAAAATTGCAAAAAAGCCTGTGAAGAACAGGCAGGCCCATTATCTGTTTTTAAAGAAGAGGGCTTGCCCAGAGCTGTAATGGCTGAAAAAAGATGAGAAATAACATGATTAGCTGTTTCCCCTCTTTGAGGGGTAGCCTAAATCGCCCCAGAATAGGTATCAATAGATAAATGAATATATTTCCAAGGAGCCAAAGAAGGAACATGGGTAACATCCATTTGCCATAATTGATTAGAGGTGAGACCACAGGGATTAACTCCCATGTCTCCTGAAGGGGATGCCCCAGAACATTGGGAACAGGATGAAACAATTTGTTTAGCTTGCTCTAGTGGAATGTGGCAAGCTTGTGCCAGCCCCCTGGCATTTTGATGGAAAAAAGAATGACTAAAAAATGGATCTGTAAACAAAATAGGTAAAACATGAACAGCAGCATCAGCATGACTGTTGCCTTCATAAAGAGGCCCAGGAAGGGATGAATGACTGTGTATGTGAGAGACAAAATACAAATGCTTCCGGTCTTGTAGAAGTTGCTGTAAAGTGAGAAATAAAGCCATGAAGATTGGAGTCAGTCCTGGGCGTGATGTAAGCACCTGGAAGATTAAAAATAAATTGACACACATACTGAGAGTCAGAGATCAGATTAAAAGGCTGTTGAGAAAAAGTGTGGAAAGCTAAAATAGCCGCAGACAATTCTGAGCGCTGAGATGAAGACTGTCCTGCAGTGTAAGATACTTTCCAGATGTTGTCATGAGAATCCTTGTAAGCAATCGCTCCTCTCGTTCGTCCTCCATCAGAAAAAAACGTAAGAGCTTGCGGTAGTGGAGAAGAAGAAAGTAATGAGCGAATAGGAAAGGAGGAAGTCATTAAGCAAACCTAGGATCTTTAGGCAGATAATATGAAATACAACCTACATAGTCAGTTAGAGCACACTGAAGAGATAAATTATTCTGAAAATAAAAGTGAAAGTCAGATTTTGAGATAGGAAGAACAATATTTATTAAATCAATTCCATTTCTTCAACAGGTTCGAGTATGCCCCAAGGTTATAATTTCAGCTATAGCTTGGATAAAGGGTAAAATATTTTGAATTGGTGTATTTGGCAAATAAAGCCATTCAATACAATATACTTTTTGCTGTTCTAAAACAGCCAATACTCCTGTGGGCAGTTTACTAGTAGGAAATATTAACAGAGATAACTGACAATCTGTATGAGGGATTCGATCCACAAACTGAGTACTTAAGATGTTATTAATTTTCTCAACTGTAGCAAATACTACAGATGGAACTATAATTAAATCTCCTGGCTTTTTTCCTTTAGTCAATAACTCAAATAATGGACTAAGTAAATGCGTAGGTAAAGAAAAATATGGGTGGAGCCAATTAATAGTACCCAGCAATTGTTGCAAATTTACTAAGTAAATAACTTTGGGTAACTTTAAATGAGGAAAAGCCGGAGCAGAAAAAGACTGCAACATTTTATGTCCTAAATACAGATAAGGAGCGTGCAGCTGTATTTTTTCTGGGGCAATTTGCAATCCATAGACACATAAATCATTTTGTATTTCAGAAAGTCAATTAGATTGTATTTTTGGTGCTCCAATTAAATTGTCATCCATATAATGATAAACCAAAGACAATGGATAACATTTGTGAAAAGGGGCTAATGCCTCAGCAACATAAAATTGACATAATGTGGGACTATTCAACATTCCCTGTGGTAAAACCATCCAGTGATAGCGTTTATTGGATTCTGAATGGTTCACCGCAGGTACTGTAAATGCAAACTTTTCCTGATCAGAGGGACATAAAGGAATGGAAAAGAAACAATCCTTTAAGTCAATGACCATCACCTCATGATCTTGGGAAATCAGATTAGGATTTGGTGTCCCGCATTGCAAGGGGCCCATAGGTTGAATACATGCATTCACGGCTCGAAGATCATGTAAAAAACGCCATTTGCTACTTTTCTTTTTTATCACAAACACAGGTGTATTCCATGGACTAGTGGATGGCGCAACATGACCTGCAAGCAGCTGATCTTGTACTAATTGGTGGAGAGCCGTTAACTTTTCGTGTGACATGGGCCATTGATCAATCCACACCGGCTCTTTAACCATCCAAGTCAGCGGGAGGGCAGTAATTTCAGTCCTCCAAAGTGAGGGTGGCCCCCAATTTACTGAGCAGGTTGCGCCCCCAAAGGCTGACATGAATATCTAATATAAAAGGGCAGACCTGAATGACCAAATCTGAATTAGGCAAGTGAGCTGAAATAAATTCTGCACTTTGACGTGCACTTTGTCGACCCCCCACCCCCCACACACTTGGGCAGGGCTCAGTTGGACAGGCAGCAGGCCACTGCTTGGCAGAGATTACGGAAACATCCTGTTCTGTCCCCGTCTCCACACACACACACAGCCAGCCGAGGGTTAAAGGAAGCACTTGGCACACACAGTTTGTTATCAAAAACTTGGCAGCAATACGAGCACCGACTGCCAAGTGCTTTTTACTTAATATCCCTTCACCAGATAAACAGAAATACACACAGTTCGCAAATAGTCCAGTTCAAAACAAGAAACCTTCGTCAGATTTAAGCGTTGTTCAAAGTGACTAGCCAGAGTTAGTTTTTGTCCATCACAGAGTCTTAAATGGCCACCACACTCTCTTATATAGTCTCTGGGGTGTGGTCCAGTGACTCAGCCTAATCCCTGGCACGCCTCCTCAACTGCTGCAACCGTTTATCACGCCTTCGTTGGCGTGGATCCAGGAACGACAGATTGCCTCCATCGCTATCAGCGGAGACACCTGGCTCCTGTCTAATCTCCTCTTCCTCAGCCGGCACCTGAGGCAGTGCCAGAGAGGAGGGGCCTGGAGAGGGAGGCCTGGCCGACTCCTCTCCTTCATGTTCGGAGCCTTCTCCCTCCGATAAGATAGGCTCGGAGGACGGAGCCACAACACTATCCCCCACCGCAGGGCCCTTCCCCCGGGTCTGATGGTCGGGATGGGGTCGGGACGGGAACTGTTCGTGAAAAGCCCGTACCAGGTCAGGGGCCTGAACGGCAGATGCGTCCACCCAGGTGAAATCCTTGGGCCCGTACCCCTTCCAGGCAATGAGGTATTGGAAGCGCCCCTTCAGCCAACGGGAGTCCCGGATGCTGTCCACCTCATATGTCGAGGTGTCATCCTCGTTGGCTGTGGCTGGGGGGGCAGGCGGCGGCGGAGATGGCTCGCGGGGGCCTCAGGGACCAGGAGGGACCAATGGAAAATGCGGTGGAGCCGCATAGAGCGTGGTAGAGTCAACCGGTAGGCCACCGGGTTGATGACCGCCTCAATAGGGAAGGGACCGATAAAGCGGTGGGCCGGTTTCCTCACCGGCCGGTCCGTGGGGAGGTGTTTCGTGGACAGCCACACCCGATCTCCGACTTCCAGCGGTGGCGTCGCCCGGTGGGCGCGATCGGCGACCTGTTTATAATCCTCTTTCGCCCGGATCAGCCGCCGCCGCACCAGTTGCTGCACTGCCTGCAGCTCCAAGAGGAAGTCCTGGGTCTCGGGAACAGGGGAATCCAAGATTGTCAACGGGAAAAGCTGTGGATGGTATCCGACATTGGCATAGAACGGGGTCATCTGGGTGGAGGTGTGTTGGGAGTTGTTAAAGGCGAACTCCACCAGGGGAAGGTACTCGGCCCAGTTGTCCTGCTGCTGGTTGACGAAACAGCGGAGGTACTGCTCCAGTATGCCGATGACCTTCTCCATGCCCCCGTCAGTCTCCGGATGGTGCGACGACAACAGGCACACATGCACCTCCAGCGCGGCCATCAAGCTTGGAGGACGGAGCCACAACACATCCGCTCCAGTGTCCAAAATCCCCTCAAAGGGCTTACCTTACCAACACAATGATCTGACGGGGCTTTTGGGATGTTATCAGGGTAGTGATGGCAGCTATGATAGAAGTGGCTGGGTCAGTAGAACCAAAGCCACCTGTCCCTCTCTCCTTTTGCTCTCCCCCTGCCAGGACAAAATAAGGCAAAAGCAGGAGTTGAGCAGGGCTAGTATAAATGGGCAAAGTTTGGGGCAAATTGGTCCACAATTGAACATAAATATTGAATACAATTTTTATTGGTTTTTTTTTTACACAAATAAAATATAGTCACGATTCTATTTAACATCGGATTCGCAGTGTTTATACATATATACATGAATAAGTGTCTGGTGTCAATTATACTACACATTTCTAATTAATTTCTGCACCATTTATTCCTTCCTTAATTCTATCATTTATCCATTCATACCATCTTCCCCACACAGTATCATAATCAGAGTTTTCATCATCATTTATCTCGTGTGTTAATTTACTTATCTCTGCACACTCTAATATTTTATTAATTATAAGGTCATCTGGTGGTAGGTCTTTCTTTTTCCAGTATTGAGCGTATGCTAGTCTGGCAGCTGTAGCTATGTGTATTAGGAGGTGGACCTTTTCCTTTCCATACCCTTTCTTTACCATTCCCAGGAGAAATATTTCTGGATTCAAATCAATTTCTTCTTTTTTTTTTTTTTTTTTTTTTATTGCAAAAGTTTTACAATTACATTTTCACCCCCTTTTCCCCCCCCCACTACCCCCCCCAAACTTCCCAACCTCCCCAGCCCACCCTAACCCTCCCCTCCCCCCAGACTTCCTAGTATGCTCACGTCAGATAAAAGGAAAAAACCCTCCTTTGTATATAAAACTTGAACCCCTCCCTCCCCCTTACAAATTTTTATCTTCATTACATTAACCTATTTCTATCTTAGTATATCATTTTCAAATAAATTTTCATCCTGATTACCTTAAAAATATTTCTATCATAATGTAACATTTTCTAACAAATTTTCATCCTTAACCTTAAAATATTTCTATCTTAGTATAACATTTTCGAACAAATTTTTATCCTCAACCCTAAAATGTTTCTATCTTATATAACATTTTTAAATAAAGGCTATTTGATACTTCCTAGTTTGATATTTATGCTGAACATAATTTATCCACTTCTTCCATTCCCATTCATAAGTCTCTTGAGAACAATCTTTTAAATATGCTGAAATCTTCGCCATCTCCGCAAAACTGGCCATCTTCAAAGTCCATTCCTCAATCGAAGGCAGCGCTTCATTTTTCCAGTATTTACCTATCAACAATCTTGCTGCTGTTATCATGTACAATATCAATTTTGTTTCACCCAATGTAAAACCCTTAACTATACCCAATAAAAACAGTTGTGGAGAAAATTGAATTTTTTTCTTCAAAACATTCTGCATGACCCACCAGATTTTTATCCAAAAAGCCTTAACTTTCTTACAGGTCCACCAAACATGATAATATGTAGCATCTAAGCAATCACATCTCCAACATTTAGGCTGGGCACTAGGGTACATACACGACAATTTTTTTGGATCTAAATGCCATCTATAAAACATTTTATAGAAATTTTCCCGCAGATTCTGCGACTGTGTAAATTTAACATTCTGAACCCAAATTTTTTCCCATGTTTCCAACATCACTGGTTCCTCAAAATTTTGTGCCCACTTAACCATGCAGTCTTTAACTAGTTCAGTTTCTGAATCCCTTTCTAACAAAACATTATAAAGTCTTTTAATATGCATTGGGCCTTTCTCTTTTATATGTCTAACTAATTCTTCCTCATACATCATAATACCAGTTTTTTGGTCCTCTTTCCATCTTAATTGCAATTGATTATATTGTAACCAAGTTAAATTAATCCCTTCAGCCAACAATGTCTGTAATGTCTTCAGCTGCCATCTGCCCGCATCTGTAAAAAGAACCTCTTTATATAAAAACCCCCCGAGTGACATTATATTTGTATTCCACAAGGTATGACCAAGATCCAGCCATAGCGGTATTTTATAATTCCAGTTGTTTCGGTGCTTCTTCCAAACTCTCAGCAAAGAATCTCTAAGTATATGGCTTTTAAATACTTTATCCACTTTGCTGTCATAAAATAAGTAAGCGTGCCATCCAAATTCCAGATCAAAACTTTCTGCATTCAATATTCCAGTCTTTTTTCCTCCAAACCAATCACTTACTAAAGTCAAAGCTGTTGCATCATAATATAATTGTAGGTTTGGAAGTTTGAGACCTCCCCTTTCTGGGATGTCTTGCATAATTTTCATTTTTACTCTTGGTTTTTTCTCGTTCCAAACAAATTTGTTAATACCAGTTTGCCATGCTTTTAGTTGTTTATCATTTTTAAGCACTGGAATCATTTGAAACAAAAAAAGAAATCTTGGCAAAATGTTCATCTTAACTGCTGCTATTCTTCCGAGTAAAGACAGCTGCAGTTTTTTCCAAATCTCCATATCTTTTTGCACCTCTCGCCACAACGCCTCATAGTTATTTTGAAACAATTTCATATTTGATTCTGCAACCTGAACTCCTAGATATTTTACCTTTGGTACAATCTCAAAACCTGCCCTCCTTTCTAACTCCAGTTTACGATCTTGTGTCATATTTTTAACTACCATCTTAGTTTTTCTCTGATTCAATCTGAAACCTGAAACTTTACCAAAGTCTTGTATAATGTCCTTCATCTGGATTATCGATTCCATTGGCTGTGTTAGGGTAACAACCAGATCGTCTGCAAATGCCTTTATTCTGTAATCCTCTTGCCTTATCATTATACCTTTCAATGTGTTAGAATCCCTTATTGTATTTAACAAGACTTCTAGTGTTAAAATGAACAACAATGGGGACAGTGGACATCCCTGTCTTGTACCTTTTTCAATTTTAAACTCTGTTGTCAGACTTCCATTGATAATGATCTGTGCCTTTTGCTCTTGATAAATTGCTGAGACCGCCTGTATATATTGGTCCCCAAAGTCCATCTTTTTTAGTGTCTTTAATAGAAAATTCCAATCCACTCTATCAAAGGCCTTCTCTGCATCCAAGAAGACCAGCACTGCAGGGATCTGTTTATTCTTCTCAAGATATTCCAATAAATCTATTACTTGCCTTACATTGTCCTTCATATGCCTACCCTCAATAAATCCCGCTTGGTCATCATGAATCACCTTTTGAATTACTGGCATCAGTCTGTTGGCTAATACTTTTGCGTAAATTTTATAATCCGTATTCAAAAGAGATATTGGTCTGTAATTCTCCGGTTTTTTGGGACCTGCTTGCTCTTTTGGTATCAAAGAAATATAAGCTGTAGTCCACGATGGAGGTACTTTTCCCCCTTGTTGTATGTTACAAAATAAGTCTCTGAGTTGTTCCACCATTTCTGCCTGTAAAGTTTTATAATACACTGCTGTCAGACCATCCGTTCCAGGAGCTTTAGCTGTTTTTAATTGTTTTATTGCTGCTATTATCTCCTCCTCTGTTATGGGACAATCCATTCTTTCCTTTTGTTGTTCAGTGATTTTTGTAACTCTTTTATTGTCCAAATATTTTTCTATAAGTCCATTCTGCACCTCCTCTCTGGCATATAGTTTAGTGTAATATTGAAGAAAGGCTTCTTTTATTAAATTCTGTTGAAAAACTTCTTTCCCCCCAATATCAACACTATCAATAGTCCGTATGCTTTGTTTCTTCCTTAATGTGTAAGCCAACCACCTGCCTGGTTTATTAGCATTGCAGAATGTATTATGCTTCGCATATTGTAAGTTTGTTGCAACTTGTTCCGCTATAAGCATTTGGAATTGGTCTTTCAGAAGTTTTATAACACTAAGTATTCTTTCATCTGTTGGGTTTTTAATAAGTAACTGTTCTTTGTCCTTTATTTCTGCTTCCAATTCAAGTCTTTTCTTTTGTCGAATCCGCTTATGTTTAGAGTTCATATATATAAGCACCCCTCTCATATAAGCTTTGCTTGCGTCCCACACAATTTCCATTGGGGTGCCTTTATTCAAGTTCATTTCAAAAAACTCTTTCAGATGCTTTTTAAGTTCTATTATATTTTTCTCATATCTAAACAAGTTTTCATTTAATCTCCAAGAGCGTCTCTCGTTCTTACATGTCTCAATTTCTATCCAGACTGGACTGTGATCAGTCAAAGTTCTTGGCAGAATCTTTGTTCTTTTTGTCCTGACAAGTAAGTCATCAGACAACAAAATAAAATCAATCCTGGAGAAAGATCTATGTCTGTCAGAAAAGAAAGTATAGTCCAGTTCTTTTGGATTATGTATTCTCCAAATATCTTTTAATTCCAGGTCTTCTTTCATATCAAAAAAAGTCTGTGGTAATCTAATTCTTGATTTTGCCAAAGTCTTTTTATCTAATTTAGAGTCAATTACTCCATTCCAGTCTCCCATAATTAAAATAGATCTATAATCCCATTGAAGTATTTTAGTATGCAGCATTTTATAAAAATAGTCCTGTTGTTGATTAGGAGCATAAATTCCTATCAGAAGAATTTGACTATTAGCAGAAAGTAATTCAATTGCTACAAACCTACCATCTTGATCAGCTTCTATAAGTTTGGCTGTTAATTTTTTGTTTACATAAATAACCACACCATTCTTTTTTTGGTTAGTTGAGGATATAAAATGTGTTCCTAATTTGGAATTTTTCAAATAGTTTTGATCTTGAACTGTAATATGCGTTTCTTGTAAACAAATTATATCATTATTATATTGTTTTAAATATGCAAATATTTTCTTCCTTTTTTGTGTTACATTCAACCCATTCACATTCCAAGATAAACATTTAATCATCCTTATTCTCCTTCTGGAGCGAAGCGCAGAACCTTAGGATGTCATCTGAGATCCTCTGTCCTGCTTTTCCCACAGCCCCAGCCTTGTCTTGACTCTCCTGCTGTAACTTTTCTTTAAGTTCCTTGGCTTTTGCTCGAGTTATACGCTGATCCTTAACTTCAGCCGCCCAAGCCAGCTCCGAGATTGGAGAAGGTTCCAGCAAAGGCTCATCCAAAAAGCCTCCTTCAGCACCCTTCAGCTCTGCTAATTCCTGCTTAGATTGCTGTTCTTTAATCTCCAAAACTGTAGATGTGCGTGGGGATGGAGTTCTTTCTTTAAAGATGTCATTATAAAATTGCTCCGCCTTCTCCACAGTATTCAGACGGTGTTTCTCTCCCTTATATCTCAAAATTATGCCAGTTGGGGCGTCCCAACGAAATGGGATTTGATTACTCTGCAGTTCTTTAACAAGAAAACCATACTCTTTTCTAGATTTCAACATCTTAGGTGGGAGCTCCTTGTAAACTGTAATCTTGGATCCACTCACTTGCACAGAAGTGAGAAAAGATTTTTGCAAAATGTCATTTCTTATTGCTCTATCTGTAAAATATATGACCACATCTCTAGGCAGTTGTCTTTGTCTGGCCACCCACGAGTTAACTCTATAGATTTTATCTATTTTGCAAAAAACCATCTCAGGTTCAACTTTTAAAATCACAGCTAGGGCTTCAGCACAGATCTGTCTCAAATCTTGTCTCTCCTCTTCTCTAATTCCTCGAAGCCTTATAGCAAATTCCATTGCACGAAATTGCATCATAACAATATCATTCTCAACTCTCTGCATCTTGTCATCAACATCAAAAAATTTATGATCATTATTTTTCATCTTAGCATTAACTTCTAATTTAAATTCATCCACTTTTGTCTCAACTTTCATAATAAATCCTGCCAGACCAGACGCCACATCCGTTATTTTTTTGGTCACCATCTTTTGGCTCTGCTGCATTTCCTGCATGATTTCCTGTTGTGACTTTTGAATTTTTTCATCTATTTTATTTATCTTGTCATCCATGTCTTGAAATTTCTCATCCAAAATATTTGAGATGAATGCTTTTAATTCTCCCATATCCAAATCTTTTTTTTGGGCGTGGGGGGGATCCCCCCCCTGTTTTGCCTTCCTGCTTTTTTGAAGCCATCCTGCCACGTAAGCTAGCTTTCTTAAAAAGGGAGGGTCCGCCTCTTCTGCCACCTCCACAATACCTTCTAAAAAAGTCCCCCAGAATTACTCAAAGCAAAGCTACAATGCAGCAAAGACAGGTAAAAGGGAGAGATTTTCCTCTTATTTCTGTTGCAGCCGGAGCAACTCTGTAACAACTTTTTAACTTTGTAGCAAGACAAGATAACTTCACCAATCCACACCCACTAATTCATTTGCTGAGCGCCATATTTTTTCAATCACTTTCACTCATTCCGAGACTTTCACTTCAGTAAAAAAGTTCAGCAAAGGACTAATACTTGCAGTTCAAAGTTTCAGGGTTCAAGTGGATTGCGGATGTTTATTTGAGTTATTTCCTCGCTCTTTAAAGGTTTCCTGAGGTCGGCTTCTTCCGCACAAGCAGAAAACGTCCCACGCCGCCCGGAGTTTCAGCAGGTTGTAAGGGAGCCGCGCCTGCTTCCTCCCCAGAAACAGTTCCCTGGGGGGGTTGCAGGGGCTCTACCTGTGCCCTGCTGCCTCTTCTTCTTCAATCCTAGGGATTTCGAAGATTTCGAGCCGCTTCGCAATCAGGAAGCGGCTCTACAAGCGGTGGGGGTGGCGGTGCCAAAAGAAAGCACCGTCGCCGCCGAAGACAAGGAAACCGGAAGTCCTCAAATCAATTTCTTCTTTGAGTATATCTTTCAACCATCTCCGAATTTTGCTCCAATACCTTTTTGCTTTGGGGCATGTCCACCACATGTGAAAGAAGGTGCCATGACCATGGCCACATTTCCAACAATTTGGCTGTGCATTGGGGAACATCTTTGCTAATCTTGCAGGTGCTGAATGCCACCTATGAAGCATTTTGTAATGGTTTTCCTTATACGTGGCTGCTCTAGTTAATTTATAATTTTTGTTCCAGGCTTCTTCCCATTCATTAAAGTCCAAACTGTGTCCAATATTTCTCTCCCATGCTCTCAATTGGTTTCTAATTATATCCTCATCTCTATCTTCATCCGATAAATAATTATACAGCTTGGCCAACGCTTTATTCCCTTGTCCCATCAAAATTTTGTCTAATCCATTATATCCTAATTCTAAGCCGTACTCATCTTTATCTTTCTGGTATCTTGATTTTATTTGTAGATAGGTCCACCAATCTAAGGTTATACCTTGATCTCTCAGAGCTTCATTTGATTTAATGTTTCCCCCTCCATCGACAATATCTTTCTATCTGTACAGTTTCTCCATTCCCCACCTGTTGGGGTAAATCATTGCCTCTACCGTGGAAAGCCAAATTGAGACCTTGGTATAGTATCTCTGCCTGATCCCCACCCACGTTTGTATTAGGGAGTCCCT
Source organism: Arizona elegans (assembly GCA_022577455.1). Classification (NCBI taxonomy): domain Eukaryota; kingdom Metazoa; phylum Chordata; class Lepidosauria; order Squamata; family Colubridae; genus Arizona; species Arizona elegans. The sequence goes on along the minus strand of JAKOOJ010000019.1, from coordinate 7,220,710 downwards.
GATTTTATGCCTGTGGAAGTAAGTTTTCTTTTTATTGTCTTTGTCCCATAGATATGCATGCCACCCTTTCTGTAGGTCATGTCCTTCTAACACTAAAATTCTCTTATTCTCCAAGGTGATCCAATCCTTTATCCATATCAACTTTGCCGCTCTATAATACGTTTCCCAATTAGGGAGTCCAAGTCCTCCCACGTTCCTTTTTTCCTGTAGAATTTTAAGTGAGATCCTTGATTTTTTCCCTTCCCAAACAAATTCCCTAATGGTCTTATTTAATTCTAAAAAATTTTTTTCCTCTAAAATTACTGGTAGGTTTTGATATAAAAGTAAGATCTTGGGGAGAATGTTCATCTTGATTGCCGCAATTTTGCCTATAAGTGATAATTTATTTATTTATTTATTTATTTATTTAATACAATTTTTATTGGTTTTTTTTTTTTACACAAATAAAATATAGTCACGATTCTATTTAACATCGGATTCTCAGTGTTTTTACATATATACATAAGTAAGTATCTGGTGTCATTTATACTGCACATTTCTAATTAATCTCTGCACCGTTTATTCCTTCCTTAATTCTATCATTTATCCATTCGTACCATCTTCCCCACACAGTATCATAATCAGAGTTTTCGTCATCATTTATCTCGTGTGTTAATTTACTTATCTCTGCACACTCTAATATTTTATTAATTATAAGGTCATCTGGTGGTAGGTCTTTCTTTTTCCAATATTGAGCGTATGCTAGTCTGGCAGCTGTAGCTATGTGTATTAGGAGATGGACCTTTTCCTTTCCATGCCCTTTCTTTGCCATTCCCAGGAGAAATATTTCTGGATTCAAATCAATTTCTTCTTTGAGTATATCTTTCAACCATCTCCGAATTTTGCTCCAATACCTTTTTGCTTCGGGGCATGTCCACCACATATGAAAGAAGGTGCCATGACCATGGCCACATTTCCAACAATTTGGCTGTGCATTGGGGAACATCTTTGCTAATCTTGCAGGTGCTAAATACCACCTGTGAAGCATTTTGTAATGGTTTTCCTTATACGTGGCTGCTCTAGTTAATTTATAATTTTTGTTCCAGGCTTCTTCCCATTCATTAAGGTCCAAACTGTGTCCAATATTTCTCTCCCATGCTCTCAATTGGTTTCTGATTATATCCTCATCTCTATCTTCATCCGATAAATAGTTATACAGCTTGGCCAACGCTTTATTTCCTTGTCCCATCAAAATTTTGTCTAATCCATTATATCCTGATTCTAAGCCATACTCATCTTTATCTTTCTGGTATCTTGATTTTATTTGTAGGTAGGTCCACCAGTCTAAGGTTATACCTTGATCTCTCAGAACTTCATTTGATTTAATGTTTCCCCCTCCATCGACAATGTCTTTGTATCTGTACAGTTTCTCCATTCCCCACCTGTTGGGGTAAATCATTGCCTCTACCGTGGAAAGCCAAATTGAGACCTTGGTATAGTATCTCTGCCTGATCCCCACCCACGTTTGTATTAGGGAGTCCCTGATTTTATGCCTGTGGAAATAAGTTTTCTTTTTATTGTCTTTGTCCCATAGATATGCATGCCACCCTTTCTGTAGGTCATGACCTTCTAACACTAAAATTCTCTTATTCTCCAAGGTGATCCAATCCTTTATCCATATCAACTTTGCCGCTCTATAATACGTTTCCCAATTTGGGAGTCCAAATCCTCCCACGTTCCTTTTTTCCTGCAGAATTTTAAGTGAGATCCTTGATTTTTTCCCTTCCCAAACAAATTCCCTAATGGTCTTATTTAATTCTAAAAAAAATTTTTTCTCTAAAATTACTGGTAGGTTTTGGTATAAAAATAAAATCTTGGGGAGAATGTTCATCTTGATTGCCGCAATTTTGCCTATAAGTGATAATTTAATCTTTTTCCATCTATCCAAATCTTGTTTTAATTTATTAATTAGTGGGGAATAATTATCTTCTTTTAGGGAAGAACACCTTTTGGTTAACCAAATTCCTAGGTATTTTATTTTTGGGACTACTTGTAGGCCCAAAGTTTCTTCTCTCTCTTTCTTCTGTGACTCAGTTACATTTTTAGTAAGTATTTTGGTTTTAGATTTATTCAGTTTAAGGCCTGCCACCTCTCCATATTTACCCAGTTCCTCTAGTACTTTTTGTCCAGATATCAATGGATCTTCTAATATTAGCGCCACGTCGTCCGCGAAGGCTTGTGTTTTATAAGTCTCTTTTCTAATTCTCAGGCCTTTGATTTCCTCGTTGTTTCTAATGTTTCGTAGCAAAACTTCCAGGGCCAAAATGAATAGTAGCGGTGACAAGGGACAGCCTTGCCTTACTCCTTTCTTAATTTGGAAGGTTCTTGTCCTGTCTCCATTTACTAAAATGCTCGCCCTCTGATTGTCATAGATAGTTTTTATCATTTTTTCGAAGTTTTGCCCAAATCCTATTATTTTAATTTGTTTGGTCATAAAATTCCAATTTAGGTTGTCGAATGCCTTTTGGGCATCCAAAAAGACTAAGGCCAACTGCTTTTCTGGGTGTTCTTCATAGTATTCTAGAGTGTCTAGTACAATTCTCAAATTATCCCTAATTTGTCGTCCCGGGAGAAAACCCTTTTGATCTTTGTGAATCCAATTATTTAATATTTTTTTAGTTCTTTCTGCCATTATACACATAAATAATTTATAGTCGGTGTTTAGAAGTGAGATTGGTCTGTAGTTTTGAATTTTTTGGGGGTCGGCACCTTCTTTCGGCAGCAGTGTAACATGGGCTTCCCTCCATGAATCAGGAATTTTGGAGCCCGTCAAAACCTCGTTAAAAATTTCCATTAATTTTGGTTGTAGAATTTCTTCCAGTTTTTTGTATATTTCTCCTGGGAATCCGTCTGGGCCAGGTGATTTGTTGTTTTTGAGTTTGGACAGGGCTTTTTTTAACTCTTCGGTTGTTATCTTAGCATTGAGCATCTCCTTCTCTTCCTCTGTTATTTGCGGGAGCTCCGCCTCTGCTAAATATTGATCTATTTTCCCCTCCGAGGTCTCCTCTTCTTTATATAGGGATTCATAGTACGCTCTCGCTCTTTCTAATTTATCTTCTTCTTTATTTAAGAGGTTTCCCTCCGCATCTTCTAATATCTGGATTGTCCCTTTTTCATTTTCCTTTTTTAATTTATAGGCCAGCCACCTGCCCGATTTATTAGCGTTCTCAAAATAGTGCTGTTTTGTTCTTTTTATTTTTTGGGCTAGCTCTTCTTGATCTAGAATGTTTAATTTATGTCTCCACACCATCCAATTTTCCTTTGCTACAGTGTCACCAGGCATTTTTTGGAGTTTCCTTTCTGCTTCATCTAGATGTTTGATGAGATCTTCCCTGGATTTTCTTTTTAATTTGTTTTTATATGCAGAGTAAGATATTATTATCCCTCTCAGGTATGCCTTCATAGTATCCCATACTATTTCGCTGGGTGAACATAAATAATCCCGGTGTAGTCTGAATCTATCACTCCAGGAATGACAAAAATACCTTTTTTACCCATGCTTGATCGTGGGAGGACAAGTCCTACATAATTTTCTGTTAAAGGGCCTGATAATTGGGATGGAATTACTTGAACCTCCCCAGGAAATTTAAAATTCACTTCCTCCTGCAGGATTAAATCAATACCAGCAGTACCTTTTGTAGCTGCAGGAATATTTTCTATTGTTGATTTATTGTCTCTGTTTGGACCGGCCTGGCAGGCTGTTTCCCGACACCGAGCGACATTCGCTTGCCCAATGATAACCTTTCTGACACTTTGGGCATTTTGTTTTCGGCCTTGATCCCTGATGAAAGGGAGGGTGAGAGGGCTTCCGGTTTGCCTTCCGTTGTCGCTAGATGGTCTTTTGGGACCGCCAGCCTCGTCGCCCGTAAAGAGCCGCCTCTACAGCTGAGAGGCGGCTCGAAAAACTCCGTCTCATTGGGGAGACGTGAGGAGAGCCAGCGAGAACAGGTAGAGCCCCCTGCGAAGTCCCCAGAGTTTTTTTTTTTTTTTTACTCTTGGGGAGGAAGCAGGATGAGGCTCCCTATCCAGCTCGCTGCGGCTCCGGACTTCGGGGGAACTCTGCACTTTGCAGAGCTAGATGATGTGACCACACTAATCAGCAAAAACTAACAGATTGCTTAAATAAGCATGTATTCCTGACACTGATAACATACGTGGAGATGTTGGGCCCATTTTAAAAACCTTGTAATAAAATTCTTCCGCTTTTTCAACAGTATTTAATTGATATCTCTCTCCTTGATATCTCAATATTATACTGACTGGAGCATCCCACCTAAATGGGATGTTTTGTTTCTTTAGCTCAGTCACCAAAAATCCAAAATCCTTTCTGTCTTTTAACATCTTGGACAGCAGCTCTTTATAAATCCGAATCTTTATTCCATTCACTTCTAGAGTGGAGTTAAAAGACTTTTTCACAATATCATTTCTTATTCTTTTATCAGTAAAATAAATCACCACATCTCTAGGCAATTGCCTTTGCTTTGCCACCCAAGGTTATTGATTGCTTAGTTTAGGAAAAGGGATGTTATGTTTAGATATATACTTAAAAGATTTGAATTAAGAGAGATATATATGGGGGTGGAGGAAATGGGTATATTATGAGTAGAATAAATGCCAAATTAGGATTTATTATATAGTCTCATAGCCGAATGCCATTTTGAAATGTATAGCATACAGGGGATATAATAATAATGTCAGGAAGAAATGTTTAGCACATAGGGGGTGGTGTAAAAGGGTGGTAAAGTATTATATAATGTGATTTTAATTTGGATTTCATCTTGGAGAAGCCATGGGGGGAGGGGGGGGAGGGGGGTTGGGGGGGGGAAAGGGGGAAAAATCTGTATTTGAAAAACTTTTTCAATTAAAAAAAAAGGGAGGGTGAGATCTTACAGACATACCCCCCCCCCCCCCGGATTTTGACACTCTTTTTTAAAATGACCAGGTTTGCCACAATTATAACATTTTCCTTGAGGTTTGCTGCCTCGTGATAAAGCAGCTGCTAACGAATTAGTTTGATAGGAGAATGTTCCTATATCCTGACATGCTTTAATCATATCTGCCAAATCAGGATCTTTTCCCAGCCCAACAATTGCTCTTCGACACTCAGAAATGCCGTTGTCTTTGCCAGCCGCATCAACAACTCATTTTGAGCCTCAGGATTATCTATCTGTCGCTGTAAAGCATCCTGTAATCTGTTAATAAAATCAGGATACGGTTCAGTAGCCTTCTGCCTGATGTTAGAGAATGCTTGTTGAGGTTTGCCAGAGATGGGCACTTTTCCGAAAGCTCGATAAGCACATTCAGAAGAAACTTGCAAAGTGGCTGCCGGCAGAATAACCTGAGCATCAACTGGAGCAAAAGGACCAGATCCATACAATTGATCAGGAATAAATGCTCTTCCCGAGTGGAGGGCACGCATGGCACATTGATGTTTAAATTCACTATCCCAAACTACATATTGCACTGGAGTAAGTAACATGCGAAAGGTAGTTTTCCAATCTTCAGGTACTAAAATATGATTTCTCAACAAGGCTTCTAACATTCCCTGCATATAAGTACTTCCCAACCCCATATCTCTAATTCCTTTTCTAAATTCTGTTAAAATTGCATAAGACAAAGGACGAAATTCCACTATTTGAGCCCCATTCTGATCTAATTGGCCCGTAACATGCACTGGACAAACAGAAAGCATATCAGCAATTTCGTCTATATCCCCCCCCCCACTTTGTCTAACTGTTTCTCTAAAATCTGCCTAATAGGGGTGTACAGTGGCCGTGGGGATGCAATAGAATTATCTCCTTCATCAGGAGCTGATGGTTCAATTAAAGATGGTTTTGGGGTGACAATTTTAATTTTATCATAATCAGGTGGAGGGCTTGTAGTTAATGCCCTTCCAAAGCATCAGAGCCATATTTTTCTATTGCCTGACAGCACTGATACCATTGATGTAATATTTTCACAGGAGCCTGAGGTTCAAGATGTAATGTATGTCCTATCCTTGTCCAGCCCCTTAAACGAAGTGACCCCCTTTCAGGGTACCAGGAACAATGTTTCCCTATCTCAACTATCAATCTTCTTATATCAGTCTCGCACGTAGTGACGCCAGACTTGTGCAAAAGGAATCTTAGTTCCTGCACATGCGTTTGCTGATACTGAGACAGATTGCAGCCCATAACTTACCACTAGGGATCCCGAAGGATGAAAGGCATGCCAATAGGGGTCTATTCCAGACAATGATAACTATGTTAAGGATGCTGCTCCCCACAGAGGGTGTCCCTGCTTCGGGCGCCAGATGTTGTAAATCAGAAGTCCAGGCTTTTGCTCTGTTCCAAGATGTCTCTTTCACCTTCATAGAGAGCTTTATTTTTATACAGTTTTACACAAGCAGATAAAAGACTGGACAGTAACAGTATTCTAATTGGATAGAAAATATTCACCCCCTTCTCAAGATGCCATCCTCTCTAGGTAAGATGATCTCATCCAAATCTGAGCCAAAAATGAAGTAAGCAGGCAAGATTCACGGAGCATGAGCCAGCAGTGTGGTGCTAAAGCCTGGCACCGTGACCTTTGACCTACTGACCTACACTTTCTCAATTTGCTTTCCTTCGATTTTTTCACTTCTCTCGCTGCTCTCCTGGACCACCAATTTTTCTCCACCTTCTAGCTGTCTGTCACCCGTCGTCTCGTCTTGCTCACTCTGCCATCTCTCGTCTTCGCTGTACCACCTCCCTTTTCTCTTTCCTTTATTTTCACTCTTTCTTTCTTCTGGGTTTCAAATTACACCTTCCAATCCTCTCCCAGCCACTTTCTTGCTACTCCTCTCCTCCTAAAGCTCTTGCCACAAAGTTCTTTGTCTCCCTTCTCTCAATCTTTAGTTATTTTAATTTGCTGACTCACAGCTCTTCCCACTGGGTCGCCGCTTGCTTTGAGGATTCCCTCACAAATTGAGCTTCCTTCTTTCACCGAAAATCACGGACTTACTCTTTCTTTAGGCTCTTCTCTTCTATTACAGTTTTGGGATATTTTTACTCACTTCAATGACACAGTCTGTTAAATATATCCTTGCTTCCGCATCGTCTGTGACTAGTCATGGCCTCGGGTCTGCCATCTCGCAATAGCAGACGCTTTCATGCCAGGTTTAAGGGGTTTCCTTTCGTTGCAGTGGGTGATCGCCATTCACCTTGCTACCCCCCCAGGCTTCCCTTTTATTTCGCGGGGCTCTCCGGGCTCTCCGCGCCCCGAAGGGTCCCCAATCATGAAAAAATCAGAGTTAAAGGACGGAAACCGCCCTCTTTCCTCTGCACTGCTACATCGCCACTGGAAGTCTATTTCTTTTTCTTTTTTTTAACAGTTTGTTTATACATTTTCTCTTTACATACAAAAGTGCTTTGTGAACAGCGTATTGTCTGGATCAATTTGCTTATATAACAGTACTTTCCCACTTCCTACTTTCTACCTCTAATATTCAACCATTGATAAAAAAATATTCTGTATTTTCTTTTTCTTTTATCTTTAATGTCAATCTGTCCATTTCTGCACAGTCTATGTCGAAGCATAAATCAGCTTTGATACTCCCCCCTGGGGTAATTGCACTTGATTAGAGACGGATGGATCTTGTTTTTCCATGCTATATACTTTAAAGAAAGAAAACCCAACATATATTCTAAGAAACATTTTTATTATAAAGAAATAAAACAAACTTACTAACTACATTGTTACCGGCAGATCTATCACACAGACAGACAAAGGAAAAAGATCAGGAAGTTTCTTCCTTAAACTTGGACATGTGCAGTAGCTGTTGTGACTCTGACCCCCGAGCCCGTCTTGTCAGCGGGAGAAGACTCCGAAAGTGAAGGAGAGGAGTTGGCAAGGCCTCCCTCTCCAGGACCCTCCTCTCTGGCAATGCCTCAGGTGTCCTCCGAAGGCCAAGAGATAGGCCAGGAGCCAGGCACTTCCGAGCAGCCGCAGTTAGACAGCGACGGAGATGAGTCTTGGCTGGATCCCCGACAGCATCGGAAAGACAAGCGCGCGCAGCAGAGAAGGAGGCGTGCCAGAGATTAAGCTGAGTCACTGGACCACACCCCACAGGGGATAAAAGGGGGTGTGGTGGCCATTCAGGCCTTGTGACGGACAAAACTGAAAGCTAGCAAGTCATACTGCATTTCTGGAACTTCGTTATATGCCCTCCTTGGATTTATTATGGACTGGACTTGACAATTCTTTGGCTTTGTGGACTTATTTTGGTGTATCGGACGGAGGAGAAAAACCTCCCTTTGTGAGTAAAGTTTTTGGCAGGCAGCTACTGGGTTGCTGCCAATTCTGTTATCTCAAAGGAATTCCTGACTGCTGGTTTTATTAACTCCTGGCTGACTGTGTGCGTGTGTGAGACGGGGACAGAACAGTAGCTCAGAAATCACAAGACAGTCTTATCTCTGTTGCTACAGAGACGTGATAAAGTTCTCGGCCAGGCTACTGTAAGTCTTAGGATGGAAGCTCGGCTGACAAATACATAACGCAGTGACAGTCTAGTAGTTTTCTAATTACATCTTCTTCTGCAGGTCATTCTTCATTTTTCCAGTGCTGTGCAAATGCAATTCTTGCTGCTGTCAAAACATGTAATATTAAATATATATTCCCTTTATCACACTTTTCTGGTACTATACCTAACAAAAATATTTCTGTCTTATAATCTATGTGCTGCTTTAACATTTTTTCTAACCATGTATGTATTTTTGTCCAAATTTCTTTTGCTTTTGCACATGTCTACTACATGTGATAATACGTGCCCGGTATCTGATTATATTTCCAACATTTGGCGGACATGTTTTTAAACATCTTTGATAATCTTGCTGGTGGTAAGTGCCACCTATAGAACATTTTATACAGGTTTTCCTTATAAGAAGTTGCCATTGTCGGCTTATAGTTTCTTTTCCAAAGTTTTTGCCATTTGTCTAATACTATAGTATATCCAAAAAAATTTGCCCATACTATCATTGTCTCTTTTACCTGTTCATCTTCCATTTTTAAGCTTAAAAGTTGTATATTTTCTTTATTAACTCTTTTTTTTTATTGCAAAAGTTTTACAATTACATTTTCACCCCTTTTTCCCCCCTCATCCCACCCCAAACTTCCCAACCTCCCTAACCCACCCTAACCCTCCCCTCCCCCCCAGACTTCCACACATTATACTCATATCAAGTAAAAGGAAAAACCCTCCTTTATATATAAAACTTGAACCCCTCCCTCCCCCTTATAAATTTTCATCTTCCTTACAGTAACCTATTTCTATCTTAATATAACATTTTCAATTAAAAGCTATTTGATACTTCCTGGTTTGATATTTGTTCTGCACATAATCTATCCACTTTTTCCATTCCCATTCATAAGTCTCTTGTGAACAATCTTTTAGATATGCTGAAATCTTCGCCATCTCTGCAAAACTGGCCATCTTCAAAGTCCATTCCTCAATCGTGGGCAGCGCTTCATTTTTCCAGTATTTACCTATCAACAATCTTGCTGCTGTTATCATATGCAATATCAGTTTTGTTTCACCCAATGTAAAACCCTTAACTATACCCAGTAAAAACAATTGTGGAGAAAATTGAATTTTTTTCTTCAGAACATTCTGCATGACCCACCAAATTTTTATCCAAAAAGCCTTAACTTTCTTACAGGTCCACCAAACATGATAATATGTAGCATCTAGACAATCACATCTCCAACATTTAGGCTGCACATTAGGGTACATACACGACAATTTTTTGGGGTCTAAATGCCATCTGTAAAACATTTTATAAAAATTTTCCCTCAAATTCTGCGACTGTGTAAATTTAACATTCTGAACCCAAATTTTTTCCCATGTTTCCAACATCACTGGTTCCTCAAAATTTTGTGCCCACTTAATCATACAATCTTTAACTAATTCAGTTTCTGAATCCCTTTCTAACAAAACATTATAAAGTCTTTTAATATGCATTGGACCTTTCTCTTTTATGTGTCTGACCAATTCTTCCTCATACATCATAATACCAGTTTTTTGGTCCTCTTTCCATCTCAATTGCAATTGATTATATTGTAACCAAGTTAGATTAATCCCTTCGGCCAACGTCTGTAATGTCTTCAACTGCCATCTGCCCGCATCTGTAAAAAGAACCTCTTTGTATAAAACCCCCCCGAGTGACATTATATTTGTATTCCACAAAGTATGACCAAGATCCAGCCATAGCGGTATTTTATAATCCCATTTGAGTCGGTGCTTCTTCCAAACTCTCAACAAAGAATCTCTAAGTATGTGGCTTTTAAATGCTTTATCCACTTTGTTGTCATAAAATAAGTAAGCGTGCCATCCAAATTCCAAATCAAAACTTTCTGCATTTAATATTCCAGTCTTTTTTCCTCCAAACCAATCACTTGTTAAAGTCAAAGCTGCTGCATCATAATATAACTGTAGGTTTGGAAGTTTGAGACCTCCCCTTTCTGGAACATCTTGCATAATTTTCAATTTTACTCTTGGTTTCTTCTCGTTCCAGATAAACTTGTTCACTCCAGTTTGCCATACTTTTAGTTGTTTATCATTTTTAAGCACCGGAATCATTTGAAACAAAAAGAGAAATCTTGGCAAAATATTCATCTTAACTGCTGCTATTCTTCCAAGTAAAGACAGCTGCAGTTTTTTCCAAGTCTCCATGTCTTTTTGCACCTCTCGCCACAACACCTCATAATTATTTTGAAACAATTTCATATTTGATTCTGCAACCTGAACTCCTAGATATTTTACCTTTGGTACAATCTCAAAACCTGCCCTCCTTTCGAGCTCGTGTTTACGATCTTGTGTCATATTTTTGACTATCATCTTGGTTTTTTTCTGGTTCAATCTAAAACCTGAAACTTTACCATAGTCTTGTATAATGTCCTTCATCTGGATTATTGATTCCATTGGCTGTGTTAGGGTAACAACCAGATCATCTGCAAATGCCTTTATTCTGTAATCCTCTTGCTTTATCATTATACCTTTCAAGATATTAGAGTCCCTTATTGTATTTAACAAGACTTCTAGTGTTAAAATAAACAACAATGGGGACAACGGACATCCCTGTCTTGTTCCTTTTTCGATTTTGAACTCTGTTGTCAAACTTCCATTAATAATAATCTGAGCCTTTTGCTCTTGATAAATTGCTGAGACCGCCTGTATAAATTGGTCCCCAAAATCCATCTTTTTAAAAGTCTTTAGTAGAAAATTCCAGTCCACTTTATCAAAGGCCTTCTCTGCATCCAAGAAAACCAGCACTGCAGGGATCTGTTTATTCTTCTCAAGATATTCCAATAAGTCTATTACTTGCCTTATATTGTCATTCATATGCCTACCCTCAATAAATCCCGCTTGGTCATCATGGATCACTTTTTGAATTACTGGCATCAGTCTGTTGGCTAGTACTTTTGCATAAATTTTATAGTCCGTATTCAAAAGAGATATTGGTCTGTAATTCTCCGGTTTTTTGGGACCTGCTTGTTCTTTTGGTATCAAAGAAATGTAAGCTGTAGTCCATGATGGGGGTACTTTTCTCCCTTGTTGTATATTACAAAATAAGTCTCTAAGTTGTTCCACCATTTCTGCCTGCAAAGTTTTATAGTACACTGCAGTCAGACCATCCGTTCCAGGAGCTTTGGCTGTTTTTAATTGTTTTATTGCTGCTATTATCTCCTCCTCTGTTATAGGATAATTCATTCTTTCCCTTTGTTGCTCAGTAATTTTTGTAACTCTTTTGTTGTCTAAATATTTTTCTATAAGTCCATTCTGCACCTCCTCTCTAGCATATAGTTTAGTGTAATATTCAAGAAAGGCTTCTTTAATTAATTTCTGTTGAACAACTTCTTTCCCTCCGATATCGATACTATCAATAGTCCGTATGCTCTGTTTCTTCCTCAATGTGTAGGCCAACCACCTGCCCGGTTTATTGGCGTTGCAGAATGTATTATACTTCGCATATTGTAAATTTGTTGCAACTTGTTCCGCTATAAGCATTTGAAATTGATCTTTCAAAAGTTTTATGACACCACGTGTTCTTTCATCTGTTGGATTTTTAATGAGTAACTGTTCTTTATTCTTTATTTCTGCTTCCAATTCAAGTCTTTTCTTTTGTCGGATCAATCTATGTTTAGAGTTCATATAAATAAGCACCCCTCTCATGTAAGCTTTGCTTGCGTCCCACACAATCTCCACTGGAGTGCCTTTATTCAAATTCATTTCAAAAAACTCTTTCAAGTACTTTTTAAGTTCTATTATATTTTTTTCATATCTGAACAAGTTTTCATTTAATCTCAAAGAGTGTCTCTCAGTCTTGCATGTCTCAATTTCTATCCACACTGGACTATGATCAGTCAAAGTTCTTGGCAGAATCTTTGTTCTTTTTGTCCTAACAAGTAAGTCATCTGACAACAAAATGAAATCAATCCTAGAGAAGGATCTATGTCTATCAGAGAAGAAAGTATAATCCAGTTCTTTTGGGTTATGTATTCTCCAAATATCTTTTAACTCCAGATCTTCTTTCATATCAAAGAAAGTCTGTGGTAGTCTAATCCTTGACTTCGCCAAAGTCTTTTTATCTAATTTAGAATCAATTACTCCATTCCAATCTCCCATAATTAAAATAGATCTATAATCCCATTGTAGTATTTTAGTATGTAGCATTTTATAGAAATAATCCTGTTGTTGATTGGGAGCATAAATTCCTATCAGAAGAACTTGATTATTAGCAGAAAGTAATTCGATTGCTACAAACCTGCCATCTTGATCAGCTTCTATAAGTTTGGCTGTTAATTTTTTATTTACATAAATAACCACACCATTCTTTTTTTGGTTAGTTGAAGATATAAAATGTGTTCCTAATTTGGAATTTTTCAAATAATTTTGATCTTGAACTGTAATATGTGTTTCTTGTAAACAAATTATGTCATTATTATGTTGTTTTAAATATGCAAATACTTTCTTCCTTTTCTGTGTTGCATTCAACCCATTCACATTCCAAGATAAACATTTAATCATCATTATTCTCTTTCTGGAGCCAAGAACAGAATAATCGGATTTCATCCGAAATCTTCTGTCCTGCATTCCCCACGGCCCCAGGCTCTTGTATCGCCTTTGCCTCCTTTTCATCTTGTCTTTCCTGCTGTAACTTTTCTTTAAATTGCTTGAGTTTTGCTCGGGTTATACGCTGGTCCTTGACTTCAGCCATCCAGACCGGCTCCAAAATTGGAGAAGGTTCCAGCAAAGGCTCATCCAGGAAACCTCCTTCAGCGCCCTTCAACTCCTCTAATTCCTGCTTAGATTGTTGTTGCGAATCTTGAAGTTGCTTCTTATCACTCTCCTTAATCTCCAAAACTGTGGATGTACGTGGGGATGGTGTTCTTTCTTTAAAGATATCAGTATAAAATTGCTCCGCCTTCTCCACAGTATTCAAACGGTGTCTCTCTCCCTTATATTTCAAAATTATGCCAGTTGGAGCATCCCAACGAAATGGAATCTGGTTATTCTGCAGTTCTTTAACAAGAAAGCCAAAGTCTTTTCTAGATTTTAACATCTTAGGTGGAAGCTCTTTATAAACTGTAATCTTCGATCCTCTGACTTGCACAGAAGTAAGAAAAGATTTTTGCAGGATATCATTTCTTATTACTCTATCTGTAAAATATATGACCACATCTCTAGGCAATTGTCTTTGTCTGGCCACCCAGGAATTGACTCTGTAAATTTTGTCTATTTTACAGAAAACCATATCAGGGTTAACTTTTAAGATCACAGCTAGGGCTTCAGCACAGACCTGTCTCAAATCTTGTCTCGCCTCTTCTCTAATTCCTCGAAGCCGTATAGCGAATTCCATTGCCCGGAATTGCATCATGACAATCTCGTTCTCAACTCTCTGCATCTTATCATCAACATCAAAAAATTTATGATCATTATTTTTCATCTTAGCATTAACTTCTGATTTAAATTCATCCACTTTTGACTCAACTTTCATAATAAATCCTGCCAGGCCAGACGCCACATCTGTTATTTTTTTGGTCACCTTCTTTTGGTTCTGCTGCATTTCCTGCATAATTTCCTGTTGAGACTTTTGGATTTTATCATCTATTTCTTGTTGAGCTTTTTGAAATTTATCATCCAGAATTTTTGAAATAAATTCTTTTAAATCTCCCATATCAAAATCTTTTTTCTGAGCTTGTGACTGTGTGTCCTGTTTCCGGCTTGTTCTGCAAAAGCAGAGACGTCCCACGCCGCCCGGAGTCTCAGCAGGTTGGGAGGGAGCCGCGCCTGTTTCCTCCCCAGAAACAATTCCCTGGGGGGGTTGCAGGGGCTCGACCTGTGCCCTGCTGCCTCTTCTTCAAAAATCCTGGGGATTCTGAAGCTTTCAAGCCGCTTCACGGTCGGGAAGTGGCTCTACAAGCAGCTGGGCTGGCAGTGCTTAAAAAGGCACCGTCGTCGCCGAAGACAAGGAAACCGGAAGCCCTCTTTATTAACTCTTTATCTACCACTAATATTATTTGATCAAATGTTGTTTGCTCTTTATAAAAGCCATGTGTTTTGATATCTTTCTTGTATCTCGATTGTATTTGCATGTGTTGCCACCATGATAAGTCAACACCTTGATTCGGCAATTCTTGTTTAGTTTTAAGTTCCCCTTCCGCATTTAAAATATATTTATATGTTAAGATTTTTTCCAGATTTACTACATTTGGATGTATAAATGCTTCCATTGTTGAGAGCCAGACTGGTATTTTCATATAACTTTTTGCTTTCACTTTTTCCCATACCAGAAATAGAGCATTTCTTACATAATGTCTGTGAAAATATCTATGAGTTTTATTCTTATCATATCATAAAAAGGCATGCCATCCTAATTGGAGATCATGACCTTCCAAAAACAATAACCTTCTATGTCTGAGAGTTATCCATTCTTTCACCCATGTTAATACAGAAGCTTGATAGTAAAGCTCCCAATCTGGTAGCCCAAAGCCCCCATTATTTTTAAATTCTTGCAACATTTTCAGTCTTCTTGCTTTTTTCCCTTGCCAAATAAATTTCAAAATTATTGTATTTTACTAATCAAAGTATTTTTTCTCTATTTTTATAGGGATTGTTTGGAATAAAAAAAGTAGCTTTGGTAAAATATAAATTTCTATAGTTGCAATTCTTCCTACCATTGATAGTTGCAAATTTTTCCAGTTCTCCAAGTCCAATTTAATTTGTTGTAGTAGTCTTATATAGTTATCTTCTTTAATTGTTGCACATCTTGCTGTTAGATACCCTGTTTCCCCCCAAAATAAGACATCCCCTGATAATAAGCCCAATCGGGCTTTTGAGCGCATGGCAATAAGGCCAAGCGCTTATTTCAGGGTTCAAAAAAATATAAGACAGGGTCTTATTTTCGGGAAAACATGGTATATTCCCAAGTATCTTACTTTCTTAACTATCTGAAGACCTATTTTCTTTGCCAATTTACCTTTCTGTTTGTCTGTCAGATTTTTAGCTATTATTTTAGTTTTATCTTTATTAATTTTCAGTCCTGCAACTTCTCCGTAGTCTTCTATTTTTTTCATTAATTTAAGGCCAGTTTCCAGTGGTTCTTCTAGAATAAATACTAGATCATCTGCAAATATTTGTAGTTTGTATTTTTCCCTTTTTATTTCCATACTTTTATTTCTAAATCTTGTCTAATATTTCTGTTTAACACTTCCAATGTTAATATAAATAGTAATTATAAACCTCAATTTTATTTCTGTTATTTACCTTTTCTGTATCGTGTGATGTTTTATCTGGGAGAAGGAGGAGTAGGAGGAATAAGGTGGAAACTACTCCTAAGGACCCTTTGTTGTTCTCTTCCATGTCCATATTCTGTGTTGAAGTAGAGGATGAACCAGCAGATGGTTTTTCAAAATAAGCATTATTTCCCAAAGCCCATCTGTTTCAGCTGTAATGACATAAATCGCCAATTCACATTGTCAAAGGCTTTCTGTGCATCTAAAAACATCAAAGCCATTTGCTTTTCAGGATGTGCCTCATAGTATTCCAAAGTGTCCAGAATTATCCTCAAATTGTCTCTGATCGGCCTTTTTGGCAGAAATCCATTTTGATCTGAATGTATAAAATTATTTAAATATCTTTTGAGTCTTTCTGCCAATATTTTAGCGAAGATTTTGTAATCTGAATTTAGCAGGGATATAGGCCTATAATTCTTGACTTGTTGTGGATCAGCATCCTCTTTTGGGATGAGTGTAATATATGCTTCCAACCATGATTTGGGTATTTCCATCTTTGACATTACTTCATTCATAACTTCTAACAGTGGGAGACTCAGTGATTCCTGTAGAGTCTTGTAGTATTCCGCAGGCAACCTGTATGACAAAATCGCTCAGATCCGGGGGGATTTGGACTCTGACTGGGTAGATCAGGGCAGGGTGACGAGGAATAGTCTTGAGAATGTTACCTGGGAGGAGTTTGATGCTGTGACTCCCGAGGATGTGGACAGGATTTTGGGGAGACTTAGTGCGGCCACATGTTTACTGGACCCGTGTCCCTCCTGGTTGGTACTGGCTTCCCGGGAGGTTACACGAGGCTGGCTCCAGGGTGTTATCAACGCTTCGTTGAGTGAGGGTCACTTCCCCGCTGCCTTGAAAGAGGCGGTGGTGAGGCCTCTCCTCAAGAAGCCGTCCCTGGATCCGGCAATATTGGCCAACTACCGTCCTGTCTCCAACCTTCGCTTTATGGCGAAGGTTGTTGAGAGTGTGGTCGCACGACAGTTTCCGCAATTCCTGGAGTAAACATCTTATCTAGATCCGTTCCAGTTGGGTTTCAGGTCTGGGCACAGCACGGAAACGGCATTGGTCGCGTGGGTTGATGATCTCTGGAGGGCTTGGGACAGGGGTTGCTCCTCTGTTCTGGTCCTGTTAGACCTCTCAGCGGCTTTTGATACCATCGACCATGGTATCATGCTGCACCGGCTGGAAGAGTTGGGGGTGGGAGGCACCGTGTTGCAGTGGTTTTCCTCCTTTCTCTCCGACCGGTCGCAGTTTATGTTGGCAGGGGGGCAGAGGTCGACCTCGAGGCCTCTCATCTGTGGAGTGCCGCAGGGATCGGTCCTCTCGCCCCTTCTGTTCAACATTTATGTGAAGCCGCTGGGCGGGATCATCCGTGGCTTCGGGGTGAGATACCACCAGTACGCTGATGACACCCAGCTGTACATCTCCACCCCAGGCCACCCCAACGATGCCCTTGAAGTGATGTCCCAGTGCCTGGAGGCTGTGCGGATCTGGATGGGGAGGAACAGGCTCAGGCTCAGCCCTTCCAAGACTGAGTGGCTGTGGCTCCCGGCATCCCAATATAGTCAGTTGACTCCATCACTGACTATTGGGGGCGAGTCTTTGGCCCCCACAGAGAGGGCTCGCAATCTGGGAGTCCTCCTGGATATGCAGCTGTCCTTGGAGGAACATCTGATGGCTGTAACCAGGGGGACCTTTTCTCAGGTTCGCCTGATTCGCCAGTTGCGGCCCTTTCTTGATCGGGATTCCCTGTGCACAGTCACTCATGCCCTCGTCACCTCTCGCCTTGACTACTGCAACGCTCTCTACATGGGGCTCCCCTTGAAGAGTACCCGGAGGCTCCAACTGGTCCAGAACGCAGCGGCGCGGGTAGTGACGGGAACAGCATGGTGCTCCCATGTAACACCACTCTTGCGGGAGCTGCACTGGCTCCCAGTGGTCTTCCGGGTGCGCTTCAAGGTGTTGGTCATCACCTTTAAAGCGCTTCATGGCATAGGGCCTAGCTATCTTCGAGACCGCCTGCTGCTATCTTCGAGACCTCCCATCGACCCGTGCGCTCCCACAGAGAGGGCCTCCTCAGGGTGCCATCAGCCAAACAGTGTAGGCTGGTGACCCCCAGGGGGAGGGCCTTCTCTGTGGGGGCACCTACCCTCTGGAATCAGCTGCCCCAGAGATAAGGAGAATCCAAGACCTCAGTGCCTTCCGTCGTGCCTTTAAAACCCATTTTTTCCAGCAAGCCGGGCTGGTTTAAGAAGAAATTTTTTAAATGTTTTAATTGGTAGTGATTTTAATTGTTGGGCCAAAGTTATATATATTTTAATCGTTTTTTAATATTTGTATTGCATGTTTTTAATTCTGGCTGTACACCGCCCTGAGTCCTCAGGGAGAAGGGCGGTATAGAAATTGGAAATAAAATAAATAAATAAATAAAATAAATCCATCCGGGCCTGGCGCCTTCCCAATCTTTTGTTTTTTAAGTGCTTCAGTCAATTGCATCATCGTTATAGTTCCTTCTAGCATCATCTCAGTATTTTTGAAATCTGGGGTAGATTCGCCTTGTATAAATGTTTAATGCTTTCCTCCTCTATATTTTCTTTTTCATATAATTTTTTATAATAATCTTGTATAATGTTTTTCTTCTCATCATTCCCAAATCTAATTTGTCCTTTTTCATCTACTAGTTGTGTTATTTTCCTTGATTCGCTCTCTTTTTTCAATTTATATGCTAGCCATCTGCCTGGTTTATTGGCATCTTCAAAATAGTTCTGTTTGGCACTTCTAATTTTTTGTGCTAAATCTTCTTTTTCTATCAATCCCATTTTATGTTTAGTTGTATCCATTTTCATTTTAATCTCCTTTTTTGTGGGAATTTCTGTAATTCTTTTTCAAGTTCCTTATAATCATCCTCTAATGTTTTATAGACTTGTCTTTTCTTAATATTTCTTTTCCTTGTATAGTCAATTATCAGGCCTCTGGCATAAGCTTTCATAGTATCCCACAAATTTTGCAATGATGTATCCTCTTTTCTGTTTTCTTTAAAGAAAAAAGCCAATTCTCTCTCCATTTTCTGTACAAAGTCCTTTTCTTTTAATACTGTAGTATTTAAAGTCCATCTGGACCTTCTCCTTTGTCCTTTCCATCTCACCGTCATTGGATTATGGTCTGCCCAAGTATTAGCTTCTATATCAATTTCTTCTATGTTCAAAGTCAATTCCATTGTCATCCATATCATATCTATTCTAGACCATGATAAATGTCTATTAGAATAAAACGTATATTGTCTATTTTTTGCATTTCTTTCTCTCCATACATCTTTTAAATTTATGTCCTCTACCATCTTAAAAAAGGATTTCAGCAGAATTCTTCTACTTTGTTTTGTTGTTTTTTGTGTATTATAGTCCATTTTCCCATCCACTATGCCATTGAAATCTCCCATCATGCAAATATTATCATAGTCCAGCTCAATTAATTTCATGTGTAATCTTCTATAAAAATCTTCTTGATTGTTGTTTGGAGCATATATCGCTATTAACAGTATTTTCCTATAGTTATCTATCATTTCCACCATCAAGATTCTTCCCTCTTCATCTGCATAATTTTTTTCCGCTGGTATTATATCTCTAAATATACAAAACCACTCCTCTTTTCTTGCATTGTGGCAGTGAAGCAAATAATTTCCCTAATTTAGGCTGTACCAAAAGTTGTTCATGTTGTTTTTTAATATGCACTTCTTGTAAACAAATTATATCCAATTTTAATTTCTCCAGTTTATGAAATACCTTTCTTCTTTTAGTTGCTATATTAAGTCCATTTATATTCATTGTAATCAATTTTTTCTCTTCCATATTTATACTTTATATGAAGGCTTTGCTGCTCTAGTGGATCTCAGTTCACGTTGTTCTTTATATTCTACAATGCCTCCTACTGCGCCTTCTACTACACCTTCTTCCTTTTCAATCATCACTAGATCCTCCTCTTGTAATTGAAGCAATGGCTCTTCCCTTCTTAATTCTACTTCCTTCTCTCTTAGATATTCAGCATAAAATGCTTTGCCTTTATCAATTGAATTTATTTTAAATCTTTGCAGTTGCCATGTAAACACCAAACCTTCTGGTATCAGCCATCTATAGTTCACACCTTTCTGAAGCAGTATTTTTGTCAAAAATTGATATTCTCTTCTCATCTCTCTCACTCTTCTCGGTATTTGCTTCAGAACCACAATTTCCTTGCCCTTGTATTGCAGTGTTTTCTCTTTTGTAATCTGCAATATTTGTGTTTTAATTGATTTCTTGGTGAATCTTATATGAACTTCTCTTGGTAGTTTATTTCTCATTGCATGTCTTGTATATACTCAATATATCTTGTCAATGCCATCGAACATTTTTTCTTTGGTGATTTCTAATGCTTCTGCCAAAATTTCTATCATTTTTTCTGCCAAATTTTCTTTTTTGAAATCTTAAATAAAATTCTGATTTGTCCATCTCCCATCCTATTCCACTCTTGTCGCGTTCAACCTCATCTAATCTGCTGTCCATATCTCTAATTTTTTTGTCTCTTTGTTCCTTTTCTTCAATTTTTTCAAGTCTATCCTCATATTTCTTCATCATCTGTTGTATGTTCTCCACTTTTCCATCTGTTTCCCCTGTTCTTTGTTCAATCTTTTCTATTTTTAATTTTATATCTTGTATTCCTTGTAGAATCATCTGCATTGTCACGTCCTTCTCTTTCTCATGTTCCTTCTCCTTTTCCTGCTGCAACATTGCCTGTATTGATCGTTGTCCTCCCGATGGTGAAGAAGGAGTCGATCCAGAAGAACTAATAACTGCTGCCTTTTTACTCATATCTATAAAGTAGTTGCAATCTATTCAAATCAAGAGAAAAAAAATAAAGTATCTTCAGGTTCTTCTCAATCCTAATCCGTTTTTATGGAGGGCAAATATTATCCCAAATAACCATAGGCAAAAGAAAAAAAAATCCAAAGAAAACAATTTTCAGGCTCTTGTGTGCCCTAATCCAATCAAATAGAAAGGTAAAAACCAAATTAATTAACAGTCTCCAATCAATAGGGGAAGAAAAGAAAAAAAAAGGAAAAAGGAAAAATAAAAAAAAGGAAAATAAAAAAAAGCCAAAAAATAATTTCTTCAGGCTCTTGTGTGCCTTAATCCAATTAAACAATTATGTATTATGAAAGAGGAAAAAGGAGGATAAAAAAAAGGAAGAGAAAAGAAAGAAGAAAAAATCTATTTCAAAAACTTAAACATACTAAATGTCTCCTAAAAGCAGAAATAATCCTATTAAAAATAGTTAGAAGAGGGAGAAGTGGAATAATAAAAAATAGCGCCCACACAATAAAATTAAAAAAGAAAGAAAACTTTCTATCTAATATAAAGGTCCACAACTGTGTAGTATTCAAAAGCTCTTTTATATATCTCACTCAATTTTAGAGCTCTCTTTCCAGAGTCACTGTTATCTTCTTTCAAGTTTTATCCGCCTGTCAACAATAGTTTCTCCAAAGAGCACCTGAATAAACAATCCTGTAAACACTCTTTGATGCTCTTCTAAGTTTTATCTATAAACAGGCTCAACGGCCTTGAATTATAACACAGTTGCTACTTTCTTTTATCAGTGGAAAAAAAAGAAAAAAAAACCCCGAAGAGATACAATGTTTCAGTCCCCTAGATGGCAATATTTCTTTTTTTTTCCAAATTTTTTTTAATTTATTTTTAAACATAAAACATAAAATACATCGTTTTAGAACAAGGGTTTGGTCTGGCATAAAATGAGTACAATTATTCACATTCCCTCTATCAATTTTGTTCCAAATTTTATCCATTTACATCTTAAAAAAAAAAAAGAAAAAAGAAAAAAAATCTTATTCTAAACATTTATCATTCTACTATTACACCCAAAATTCTAAACAATAAACACTGTTCTAAATCTTTATCATTTTAACAATCAATATTTAATATATATTCCTCAAGCCTAAAACCCATTACCTCAAATCTATATTTTACTTCTCTTAAATGACATCTAATATTCATAATCTTGACAAAAAGTATTTTCCTCCTCTCTTAAAATCACTTCATAAACAATCAACATTTCCTTCTATAGTTCATTACTTCCACAATACTTTATTTTATTTATTTCAAGTTTATTCTCGTATTTTATTGAATCTCATTTTTAACTGGTTCATAATTTAAATATCTATTTCCCAGCTGTATTTTCCAATACTCCTATCTGTATTTATTTAAACTGGTTCACAGTTTAGCTACTATTCTCCGGTAAAATCTCTTCCACTTCCTCCTAAATTTATTTTTTATCTGGTTTGCATCTTAATCAGCTGCTTTCCAGCAATGCTTTCCTCCACTCCTTATCTTAATTATTTTAGCTCGGTTCACAGTATAATTTTAACTGCACACCAACCTTCTCCTTAACTCCTCCTAAATCTATTATAAAACTGGTTCACAACTCAAGTACTTTATTTATTTATTTATTTATTATTGAATTTCTATACCGCCCTTCTCCCTGAGGACTCAGGGCGGTGTACAGCCAAAATTAAAAAAACATGCAGGACAAATATTAAAAAACAATTAAAAGATATATAAATTTGGCCCAATTAAAACTCATTACCAATTAAAACGTTTAAAACATTTAAAACAGTTACAAATTTCATCTTAAGCCAGCCCGGCTTGTTTAAATAAATGGGTTTTAAGGGCACGACGGAAGGCACTGAGGTCCTGGATTCTCCTTATCTCTGGGGCAGCTGATTCCAGAGGGTAGGTGCCCCCACAGAGAAGGCTCTCCCCCTGGGGGTCACCAGCCTACACTGTCTGGCTGATGGCACCGAGGAGGCCCTCTCTGTGGGAGCGCACGGGTCGATGGGAGGTCGTCGGTAGCAGCAGGCGGTCTCGAAGATAGCTAGGCCCTATGCCATGGAGCGCTTTGAAGGTGATAACCAGCACCTTGAAGCGCACCCGGAAGACCACCGGGAGCCAGTGCAGCTCGCGCAGGAGCGGTGTTACATGGGAGCGCCATGCTGCTCCCGTCACTACCCGCGCTGCTGCGTTCTGGACCAGCTGGAGCCTCTGGGTGCTCCTCAAGGGGAGCCCCATGTAGAGAGCGTTGCAGTAGTCAAGGCGAGAGGTGACGAGGGCGTGAGTGACTGTGCACAGGGAATCCCGATCAAGAAAGGGCCGCAACTGGCGAATCAGGCGAACCTGACAAAAGGCCCCCCTGGTTACAGCCGTCAGATGTTCCTCCAAGGACAGCTGTGTATCCAGGAGGACTCCCAGATTGCGAGCCCTCTCTGTGGGGGCCAATGACTTGCCCCCAATAGTCAGTGATGGAGTCAACTGACTATATCGGGATGCCGGGAGCCACAGCCACTCAGTCTTGGAAGGGTTGAGCTTGAGCCTGTTCCTCCCCATCCAGACCCGTACAGCCTCCAGGCACTGGGACATCACTTCAAGGGCATCGTTGGGGTGGCCTGGGGTGGAGATGTACAGCTGGGTGTCATCAGCGTACTGGTGGTATCTCACCCCAAAGCCACGGATGATCTCACCCAGCGGCTTCACATAAATGTTGAACAGAAGGGGTGAGAGGACCGATCCCTGCGGCACTCCACAAATGAGAGGCCTCGAGGTCGACCTCTGCCCCCCTGCCAACACAAACTGCGACCGGTCGGAGAGAAAGGAGGAGAACCACCGCAACACGGTGCCTCCCGCCCCCAACTCTTCCAGCCGGTGCAGCATGATACCATGGTCGATGGTATCAAAAGCCGCTGAGAGGTCTAACAGGACCAGAACAGAGGAACAACCCCTGTCCCGAGCCCTCCAGAGATCATCAACCCACGCGACCAATGCCGTTTCCGTGCTGTGCCCAGACCTGAAACCCGACTGGAACGGATCTAGATAAGATGTTTCCTCCAGGAATTGCGGAAACTGTCGTGCAACCACACTCTCAACAACCTTCGCCATAAAGCGAAGGTTGGAGACAGGACGATAGTTGGCCAATATTGCTGGATCCAGGGACGGCTTCTTGAGGAGAGGCCTCACCACCGCCTCTTTCAAGGTGGTGGGGAAGTAACCCTCACTCAACGAAGCGTTGATAACACCCTGGAGCCAGCCTCGTGTAACCTCCCGGGAAGCCAGTACCAACCAGGAGGGACACGGGTCCAGGAAACATGTGGCCGCACTAAGTCTCCCCAAAATCCTGTCCACATCAGGAGTCACAGCATCAAACTCCTCCCAGATAACATTCTCAAGACTATTCCTCGTCACCCTGCCCTAATCTACCCAGTCAGAGTCCAAATCCCCCCGGATCTGAGCGATTTTATCATACAGGTATTGTCCAAAATCCTCCGCCCTGCCTTCCAAGGGATCCTCCCGCACTCCCGGATGAAGCAGGGAGCGGGTAACCCTGAACAGGGCGGCTGGACGATTCCCTGATGACGCAATAGAGGCGGAAAAGTAATTAAACTTTGCCGTCTTTATCGCCACTAGGTAGGCCTTAATATGCGACCTTACCCGTGTTCGATCAGATTCAGCGAGACTGGCCCTCCAACCGCTCTCCAGATGTCTTTTCCGGCGCTTCATTTCCCTCAGATCCTCAGTGAACCAAGGAGCCGCGCGGGATCGGCACCGGGTCAGAGGCCGCAAAGGCACGACTCGGTCCAAGGCCCCACCAGCCGCCCGGTCCCAGGCGGCTACCAGCTCCTCGGCCGAGTCATGTGCTAGAACCTCAGGAAATTGCCCAAGCTCCATCTGGAACCTCTCAGGATCCATCAGGCGCCTGGGGAGGATCCATCTGATTGGATCCGCCTCCCTGCGGTGGGGGGTAGTGGTTCGAAAATCCAGGCGAAGGAGTGAGTGGTCTGTCCATGACAAGGGTTCCACGTCTATATCCCCAATAACAAGACCACTCAACCACTGGCCAGAGACAAAAATCAGATCCAGAGTGTGACCTCCCCTGTGAGTAGGGCCATGAACTAACTGGGTCAGGTCCATGGCCGTCATGGAAGCCATGAACTCCCGAGCCACCTCAGACATTTCACCAACGGATGGCAAGTTGAAATCACCCATGACTAAAAGCCTGGGTGTATCAACTGCCACCGTGGCTATCACGTCGAGTAGCTCAGGTAGGGCTGTTGCCACGCAGCAGGGAGCCAGGTACGTAAGCAACAAGCCCATCTGAACCCCACGACCCCACCTCACAAGGAGGGACTCACATCCGGCTATCTGAGGCACAGTGGTCTCCCTCGGACCCAGATCCTCGTTAATAATAACCGCCACCCCCCCGCCCCTCCCCTGGGCCCTCGGCTGATGGAATGCTATGAAGCCTGGTGGGCACATTTCAGCCAGAGGGACACCGCCCTCCGGGCCCAACCAGGTCTCCGTAATACCCGCCAGGTCCGCTCCTCCCTCTTGTATAAGTTCGTGAATGAGGGGGGCCTTATTTACCACGGACCTAGCGTTGCATAACATCAGCCGAAGGCCCAGATCCTGAGTGTCTAAGCCACCTAGTCTCCGAGAGGAGCCGTGGGGACCGGGACAAGCAATTGCTCTCAAACAGCGAGTGCGAGCCCCCAACACATGATATGGTCCCCTGCTCCCGCCATATCTGCCCCCCCCATCTACCGTGCTGATGATACAGACCTCATAGGTATCGTCCCCCATCCCTTTCCCAGTCCCTCGACCAGCGCCTCCCAAATCGTTACCCTGTGCCGGGCTCGGCTCTGACCCTGGTGGATTTCCACCCCTCATCCCCCAGAGTCTTCTTCCCAATTTCTCTAGAAAGATCATTACAAACTCCCCTCCCAGAACCCCTTAAAATCTTAAAAAAATTTCCCTAAAAAAACTCACAAATTCTTCCTTGCTCCATGCCATCTCTCTGGACTCCAAAGTCCATCATCGAGATAGGCCCTCGATAAAGTGGAGGGCCAAACCTGCGAGAGGGGAGAATCTCGCAGGGCGAGGAGTTCCGACACCGAATACATATATTCATCAGGGGAGCCAAAGTCCAAGGGAAGGGGGTACCGCCGATGTTACAAACATAGGGAAAATTCTAGTCCATGGTCAGGCCATCAAGCCCATTGTCCTCTCACGACAGGAGGTGTATATCATTCGACCCCGGAAGTTTCTAGGGCAGCCATGCTCTCACCTAGGCCACCCATGGAAACTCTGATGGAAATCCGGGCGTGAAGATAGCCATAATCCGCCTCCAACTGGCCTTACGTCCATAGAACCAGTATCCCTCCTGGGATTAGTAGCATCTGGGAGTCCAAGTATCCTGCTCAGAAGGAGGTTTAAGTTCGTAAATTCACGTCAAAGAGATTTTACATGGCAGGGAGTTCAGACAAGCTAGATGGAAAAGGGGGAAAATTCGGAATAATTCAGCAGGCCAAGATAGATGGGTAGCTGTAGCCGTAATAAGACCTATAGGCCTAAACTCGGTCCAAAGGAAGGAAGAGGGAGGGGAAATTCAAACCGCATAAGTTTGTAGTTCTTTTCCGACCCCTGCAAATACCTCAACCTTCCAATCTGATGGATAATGCTGTCCTATTTCGTTCCCCCCCCACGTCCAGCTCGTCCTGGTGGGGGGGGGGTCTCTGGGTCTCCATGGAGGTAACCCTTCCCCCGAGGGTCCAACACTCTCCAATCTCCCAGGACTCGGTCTAAGGCTGCTGCTGAAGAATCCTATGCTGTAATTCCGGTCTGCAAGCCGTTGGGAGCCGCCCCGACACCAGCTGCCATCACTGTGGCCGCCGCCGCGGCTGCCACCGCCACCATTGCTGCCGTCGCCATCGGCCTCCCCACGGATGCCCCCAGCCGCCCCCTGCCTCTAGATCTTCCTCGAGGCATCCAGGGGCATGGGGAACCTCCGTAGGGGCCTCCAACGTCGCCGTCGTCAGGGGGCCGCGACCGCCGCCGCCGCGACCGCCCGTAGCTGCCGGTGCTAGCACCGCCCCTGCAGGCCGCATCCATTCACGCCCTCACCCGCCGGCGCTTCAACGTCATCCTCCACGGAGCTGGGGTGGTCCGGAGAGCTAACAAAGCTCTCAATGGGATCCCCAGGTGCTCTTTTTCTCAAACGGGGGGTCATGGCTGCTCAAAATGACCCCCCCCCCCCGAAATCCCCCAAGCCGAGGCATCGCCCCCCGAGGATCCGGGATTCAGCGCCGGGATGCCATCTTAGACATGCGCAGAAGAAATTTTCCACTGGGGTTGATAGATCTTGCCTTCCAGCGATGCTTTCCTCCACTCCTACCCCTATTTTTAACTGGTTCACAACTTTATTTCAATTGATCCCCAGGTATAGTCTCCTCCACTCCTAACTTTTTATTTTTGGCTAGTTCACAGTTTTCCTTTAACTGTTGACCAGCGTATGCTTTCCTCCACTCCTAACTCAATATTTTGGCTGATTCACAGCTTTGCTTTAACTGTTTTCCAGCCCATGCTTTCCTCCACTCCTAACTCTTATTTTTATTCTTAACTGGTTCCCAATTTACTTTAATTGTTCTCCAGTATGATGCTTTCCTCCACTCCTACCTTATTTGTAAAACTGGGTCACAGCTTTGCTTTCACTGATCTCCAGAATAATGCTTTCCTCCACTGCTAAATTCATTTATTTAACTAATTCATAACATTTATCTCTTATTCAGTTGTTTAGCTCCAAATTACCTCGGAATGTGTTACCAATATTGTTTTCCAATCTATTCTCCTCCATATCTCTTACCAATTTAAGATAAAAGTATATTTCAATAAATATCTTATCTCCTATTCTCTCTTAAGTTTTCTCCCATTCCATGCTTATTTCTTATTTTCAATAAGACATTTTGAAACACTTTAAAATCAATTTTTATGGTTCTTAATTCTATAAATAATTCTTTTTGACATCCAACGCCTTTAAAAGTAAACATTTTCTTTCAGATTATTAAATCTGTAGGTAGTGCTAGTTAAAAATTCAAAGTTTAAAAAAAGGCATTAGAACATCCAAAAAACATGTTTTTCTTCAATCATTTATGCTCTTATTTCTTAATCAAATTGTTTATATATTTATATAAAAATAATAATAGAAAAAAAGGAGAGAGTAATGGCAATAATAATAATAATTACAATGGATGGGGAGAAACAGACTCAGGCTCAACCCATCCAAGACCGAGTGGCTGTGGTTTCCGACATCCCGATATAGTCAGTTGGTGCCATCACTGACTATGGGGGGCGAGTCATTGGCCCCCACGGAGAGGGTTCGCAACTTGGATGTCCTCCTGGACTCACGGCTGTCTTTAGAAGAGCACATGACGGTTGTGGCCAGGGGGACTTTTTATCAGGTCCGCCTGATTCGCCAGTTGCATCCCTTTCTGGATCGGGACTCGTTAAATACGGTCCCTCATGCTCTCGTTACTTCCCGCTTGGACTACTGCAATGCTCTCTACATGGGGCTCCCCTTGAGGAGCACCCGGAGGCTCCAGCTGGTCCAGAATGCGGCCGCGCGGGTGGTTATGGGAGCGACGTGGCGCTCCCATGTGACCCCCCTCCTGCACGAGCTGCACTGGCTCCCGGTGGTCTTCCGGGTGCGTTTCAAGGTTTTGGTTACCACCTTTAGAGCGCTCCATGGCATCGGACCGGGGTATCTACGAGACCGCCTTCTGCTACCAATAGCCTCTCACCGACCAGTACGCTCCCATAGAGAGGGGCTCCTCAGGGTGCCGTCGGCCAAACAGTGTCGACTGGCGGCCCCCAGGGGGAGAGCCTTCTCTGTGGGGGCACCTACCATCTGGAACGAGCTCCCCCCAGAGATACGGAAGATCCCGGACCTGCGCATGTTTCGCCGTGCTCTCAAAACTTTTCTATTTCAGCAAGCTCGCCTGGCCTAACTCCCATCTTTTAAATTTTTAAATTTTTTTTAATTCGTGATTTTATAAATTGGGTGTTTTAATCTGTGTTTCGGCCGAAATATTTAATAATTTTAAGGGATTTTTTAATATTTGTATTACCTGTATTTTATCTTGGTTGTTCACCGCCCTGAGTCCTTCGGGAGTAGGGCGGTATAGAAATTTGATTAATAAATAAATAAATAAATAAAAGATATACAAAAAAAAATAAGGCAACACTAAAAAAAGAAAAAAGGAGAAAGGAAGAGAGTAGACATATAACAAAAGAAATAAAATGGATTAAAAAAGAAAATAGAGAGGGGAAAAGAAACAAAGAGAAGGATACTACAAGAAAAAAAAATAGAGAAGAAAAAGAAAAAAAAGAAAGTATCTCCTAGCATTATTCAACCACCCAGAAACCCTTACATTCATTTAAATCAAGATATAATATTTTGTTGTCTTGTTATATAATATATTCCATTATTCCTTTCTCCAGTCTGTCCAAATATGTATCTTTTCCATTTCAATGTCATCAAAGTTACGAGTTCTACAAAGTTAATTCTGAAGCTATTCCATATATGGTATCATCATGTCCAGGGCCGGATTTAGATGAAAAGAGGCCCTAGGCTATTCCACTTATGAGGCCCTTTCACCTCCCATTTTTAAGTTTGTAAATTACATGAGAGATAATAAATTACATCATTACTGTGATATATATCAATATGTTAAATGAAACATGTTGTGATTGGTACTAACCTTTATAAAAAATGTGGCACGGATAATAAATAAAAAAAAGTCGAGAACACTTATTTGGACATTTATTCTCAGCACCATATATAGTACTTGTAACAATAACTAATCAAACATAACACACAACATTTACAAAGAAACAAAATTCAAATAATGAAAATCTTTGATTACAAAAATAAAATACGCAATAAAAATTATCATATTTTCTATCAAATTAAATTAAATATATTCAATACATTGAAGATTAAACCAAATTCAATTCAGATAAATTTATTTCATAATAATTCGCATTTAAAGTTTAAGTATGAATTATTATGAATTTTAAGTCTTAAACTAAACCAAAAATGGAACTTTATTCAAACAAAATCCAGATCACAAAAAAGAAAATATCAAATTGTATATCATATTAAATTTTATGTTAATAGTTATTTTATTTAAGAACTGATTCAATCCAAGTATACATTTAAAACGAAATAGTAGATTAGAAGAATTTCTCTCTAAACTTTTTCACACAGAATTCTTCTATAAGTTCATCAAAATCTATTTTTCTGAGGGTCTCATTTTCGATGCACAAAATACTCAATGAAGACAACCTCTTCTGGGTCATTGTGCTTCTTAATTGATTTTTGATATTTTTAAGTCTTGAAAATGACCTTTC
>JAKOOJ010000019.1:7183082-7185582 GCA_022577455.1 Arizona elegans | reverse complement strand
CATTTCTGCCCGCCCATCCATCTATCCATCCATCCGTCTATCTATCTATCCATCTTTCATCTATCTATCTATCTATCTATCTATTATCTATCAGTCATCTCTAAACGTCTTTCTATCAATCTTTCTGTCTGTTTGTCTGTCTGTCTGTCTATCTCTCCGTCCATCCTATCCGTCCATCCGTCCGTCCGTCTGTCTGTCTGTCATCAATATCTATCCATCTATCCATCCATCCATCCATCTATCTATCTATCTATCTATCTATCTATCTATCTATCTATTTATCTATATGTCATCTCTAAACATCTTTCTATCAATATTTCTGTCTGTCTGTCTGTCTGTCTCTCTGTGTCTGTCTGTCTATCTATCTATTTATCTATCTGACATCTCTAAACGTCTTTCTATCAATCTGTCTGTCTCTCTGTCTGTCTCTCTGTGTCTGTCTGTCATTCTATCCATCCGTCTATCTATTTGTCTGTCTGTCTGTCTGTCTCTCTGTCTGTCTCTCTGTCCGTCCGTCCGTCTGTCGGTCTCTCATCAATATCTATCTATCTATCTATCTATCTATCTTATCTATCTATCTATCTATCAGCTAACTCTAACTGTCTATCAGTCTATATCTATCTGTCTGTCTGTCTTCTAAGTCTGTCTGTCTGTCTGTGTGTCTCCCTCTTTGTCTATCTGTCTGTCTGTCTATCCATCCATCCATCCACCCATCCATCCTTTAACTATCTAACTATCCATCCTCTATCTATCTATCTATCCATCCATCCATCCATCCATACATACATACATCCTGTATCAATCTATCTATCTATCTATCTATCTATCTATCTATCTATCTATCTATCTATCTATCAGCTAACTCTGTCTATCTATCTATCTATCTATCTATCTATCTATCTATCTATCTATCCATCTATCCACACATACATACATACATCCTGTATCTATCTATCATCTATCTATCTATCTATCTATCTATCTATCTATCTATCTATCTATCTATCTATCTTCTATATCTATCTATCTACCTATTATCTACCTATCTATCTATCATCTATGTCTATCTGTCTGTCTGTCTTCTAACTCTGTCTATCTGTGTGTCTCTCTCTCTATCTGTCTGTCTGACGATCCATCCATCCATCCATCCTTAAACTATCTAACTATCCATCCTCTATCTATCTATCTATCTATCTATCCATCCATCCACACATACATACATACATCCTGTATCTATCTATCTATCTATCTATCTATCTATCTATCTATCTATCTATCTATCTATCTATCTGCTACCTCTATCTATCTATCAATCTATATCTATCTGTCTGTCTGTCTTCTAACTCTGTCTGTCTGTCTATCTGTGTGTCTCCCTCTCTGTCTATCTGTCTGTCTTTCTATCCATCCATCCATCCACTCATCCATTCTTTAACTATCTAACTATCCATCCTCTATCTATCTATCTATCTATCTATCTATCTATCTATCTATCTTTCTTCTATATCTATCTATCTATCTATCTATCTATCTATCTATCTATCCATCCACATATACATACATACATCCTGCATCTATCTATCTATCTATCTATCTATCTATCTATCTATCTATCTATCTATCTATCTATCTATCTATCTATCTTTCTTCTATATCTATCTATCTATCTATCTATCTATCTATCTATCTATCTATCTGCTACCTCTAACTATCTATCAATCTATATCTATCTGTCTGTCTGTCTTCTAACTCTGTCTGTCTGTCTGTCTGTGTGTCTCCCTCTCTGTCTATCTGTCTGTCTGTGTATCCATCCATCCATCCACCCATCCATTCTTTAACTATCTAACTATCCATCCTCTATCTATCTATCTATCTATCTATCTATCTATCTATCCATCTATCCACACATACATACATCCTCTATCTATCTATCTATCTATCTATCTATCTATCTATCTATCCATCTATCCACACATACATACATACATCCTCTATCTATTTCTCTATCTATCAATCTGTCTGTCTGTCTTTCTATCTATCTATCTATCTATCTATCTATCTATCTATCTATCTATCTATCAGCTAACTCTAACTATCTATCAGTCTATATCTATCTGTCTGTCTGTCTGTCTTCTAAGTCTGTCTGTCTGTCTGTGTGTCTCCCTCTTTGTCTATCTGTCTGTCTGTCTATCCATCCATCCATCCACCCATCCATCCTTTAACTATCTAACTATCCATCCTCTATCTATCTATCCATCCATACATCCATACATCCATACATCCTGTATCTATCTATCTATCTATCTATTCATCTATCCACACATACATACATACATGCTCTATCTATCTATCTATCTATCTATCTATCTATCTATCTATCAGCTAACTCTAACTATCTATCAGTCTATATCTATCTGTCTGTCTGTCTGACTTCTAAGTCTGTCTGTCTGTCTGTGTGTCTCCCTCTTTGTCTATCTGTCTGTCTGTCTATCCATCCATCCAT
>JAKOOJ010000019.1:7175582-7178082 GCA_022577455.1 Arizona elegans | reverse complement strand
TGTCTGTCTGTCTGTCTGTCTATCTATCTATCTATCTATCTATCTATCTATCTATCTATCTGTCATCTCTAAGCATCTTTCTATCAATCATTCTGTCTGTCCGTCCGTCCTGCCCATCCGTCCGTCCGTCTGTATGTCTGTCATCAATATCTGTCTATCTATCTATCTATCTATCTATCTATCTATCTATCTATCTATCTATCAATCTCTCTGTCATCTAATCTCTAAGCATCTTTCCATCAATCTTTCTGTCTGTCTGTCTGTCCGTCTGTCCACCTGTCTGTCTGCCTGTCTATCTAGCTATCTATCATTTCTGCCCGCCCATCCATCTATCCATCCATCCGTCTATCTATCTATCCATCTTTCATCTATCTATCTATCTATCTATCTATTATCTATCAGTCATCTCTAAACGTCTTTCTATCAATCTTTCTGTCTGTTTGTCTGTCTGTCTGTCTATCTCTCCGTCCATCCTATCCGTCCATCCGTCCGTCCGTCTGTCTGTCTGTCATCAATATCTATCCATCTATCCATCCATCCATCCATCTATCTATCTATCTATCTATCTATCTATCTATCTATCTATCTATTTATCTATATGTCATCTCTAAACATCTTTCTATCAATATTTCTGTCTGTCTGTCTGTCTGTCTCTCTGTGTCTGTCTGTCTATCTATCTATTTATCTATCTGACATCTCTAAACGTCTTTCTATCAATCTGTCTGTCTCTCTGTCTGTCTCTCTGTGTCTGTCTGTCATTCTATCCATCCGTCTATCTATTTGTCTGTCTGTCTGTCTGTCTCTCTGTCTGTCTCTCTGTCCGTCCGTCCGTCTGTCGGTCTCTCATCAATATCTATCTATCTATCTATCTATCTATCTATCTATCTATCTATCTATCAGCTAACTCTAACTGTCTATCAGTCTATATCTATCTGTCTGTCTGTCTTCTAAGTCTGTCTGTCTGTCTGTGTGTCTCCCTCTTTGTCTATCTGTCTGTCTGTCTATCCATCCATCCATCCACCCATCCATCCTTTAACTATCTAACTATCCATCCTCTATCTATCTATCTATCCATCCATACATACATACATACATACATACATCCTGTATCAATCTATCTATCTATCTATCTATCTATCTATCTATCTATCTATCTATCTATCAGCTAACTCTGTCTATCTATCTATCTATCTATCTATCTATCTATCTATCTATCTATCTATCTATCCATCTATCCACACATACATACATACATCCTGTATCTATCTATCATCTATCTATCTATCTATCTATCTATCTATCTATCTATCTATCTATCTATCTATCTATCTTCTATATCTATCTATCTACCTATTATCTACCTATCTATCTATCATCTATGTCTATCTGTCTGTCTGTCTTCTAACTCTGTCTATCTGTGTGTCTCTCTCTCTATCTGTCTGTCTGACGATCCATCCATCCATCCATCCTTAAACTATCTAACTATCCATCCTCTATCTATCTATCTATCTATCTATCCATCCATCCACACATACATACATACATCCTGTATCTATCTATCTATCTATCTATCTATCTATCTATCTATCTATCTATCTATCTGCTACCTCTATCTATCTATCAATCTATATCTATCTGTCTGTCTGTCTTCTAACTCTGTCTGTCTGTCTATCTGTGTGTCTCCCTCTCTGTCTATCTGTCTGTCTTTCTATCCATCCATCCATCCACTCATCCATTCTTTAACTATCTAACTATCCATCCTCTATCTATCTATCTATCTATCTATCTATCTATCTTTCTTCTATATCTATCTATCTATCTATCTATCTATCTATCTATCTATCTATCCATCCACATATACATACATACATCCTGCATCTATCTATCTATCTATCTATCTATCTATCTATCTATCTATCTATCTATCTATCTATCTATCTTTCTTCTATATCTATCTATCTATCTATCTATCTATCTATCTATCTATCTATCTATCTGCTACCTCTAACTATCTATCAATCTATATCTATCTGTCTGTCTGTCTTCTAACTCTGTCTGTCTGTCTGTCTGTGTGTCTCCCTCTCTGTCTATCTGTCTGTCTGTGTATCCATCCATCCATCCACCCATCCATTCTTTAACTATCTAACTATCCATCCTCTATCTATCTATCTATCTATCTATCTATCTATCTATCTATCTATCCATCTATCCACACATACATACATCCTCTATCTATCTATCTATCTATCTATCTATCTATCTATCTATCTATCTATCCATCTATCCACACATACATACATACATCCTCTATCTATTTCTCTATCTATCAATCTGTCTGTCTGTCTTTCTATCTATCTATCTATCTATCTATCTATCTATCTATCTATCTATCTATCAGCTAACTCTAACTATCTATCAGTCTATATCTATCTGTCTGTCTGTCTGTCTTCTAAGTCTGTCTGTCTGTCTGTGTGTCTCCCTCTTTGTCTATCTGTCTGTC
>JAKOOJ010000019.1:7093082-7100582 GCA_022577455.1 Arizona elegans | reverse complement strand
TCTATCTATCTATCTATCATCTATCTATCTATCTATCTATCTTCTTTTTTTTTTTATTGCAAAAGTTTTACAATTACATTTTCACCCCTTTTTCCCCCCCCTCAACCCGCCCCAAACTTCCCAACCTCCCTAACCCACCCTAACCCACCCCTCCCCCCAGACTTCCTCACAATATACTCATGTCAAATAAAAGGAAAAACCCTCCTTTGTATATAAAACTTGAACCCCGCCCTCCCCTTACAAATTTTCATCTTCATTACATTAACCTATTTCTATCTTAATATAGCAATTTCAAATAAATTTTCATCCTGATTACCTTGAAAATATTTCTATCTTAATATAACATTTTCAAATAAATTTTCATCCTCAACCTTAAAATATTTCTATCTTAATATAACATTTTCAAATAAAAGCTATTTGGTACTTCCTAGTTTGATATTTGTTCTGAACATAATCTATCCACTTCTTCCATTCCCATTCATAAGTCTCTTGAGAACAGTCTTTTAAATATGCTGAAATCTTCGCCATCTCCGCAAAACTGGCCATCTTCAAAGTCCATTCCTCAATCGAAGGCAGCGCTTCATTTTTCCAGTATTTACCTATCAACAATCTTGCTGCAGTTATCATGTACAATATCATTTTTGTTTCCCCCAATGTAAAACCCTTAACTATACCCAATAAAAACAGTTGTGGAGAAAATTGAATCTTTCTCTTCAAAACATTCTGCATGACCCACCAGATTTTTATCCAAAAAGCCTTAACTTTCTTACAGGTCCACCAAACATGATAATATGTAGCGTCTAAGCAGTCACATCTCCAACATTTAGGCTGGGCACTAGGGTACATACACGACAATTTTTTTGGATCTAAATGCCATCTATAAAACATTTTGTAGAAATTTTCCCGCAGATTCTGCGACTGTGTAAATTTAACATTCTGAACCCAAATTTTTTCCCATGTTTCCAACATCACTGGTTCCTCAAAATTTTGTGCCCACTTAACCATACAGTCTTTAACTAGTTCAGTTTCTGAATCCCTTTCTAACAAAACATTATAAAGTCTTTTAATATGCATTGGGCCTTTCTCTTTTATATGTCTAACTAATTCTTCCTCATACATCATAATACCAGTTTTTTGGTCCTCTTTCCATCTCAATTGCAATTGATTATATTGTAACCAAGTTAAATTAATCCCTTCAGCCAACAATGTCTGTAATGTCTTCAGCTGC
Source organism: Arizona elegans (assembly GCA_022577455.1). NCBI lineage: Eukaryota > Metazoa > Chordata > Lepidosauria > Squamata > Colubridae > Arizona > Arizona elegans. The sequence goes on along the minus strand of JAKOOJ010000019.1, from coordinate 7,099,354 downwards.
CATCTGCCCGCGTCTGCAAAAAGAACCTCTTTATATAAAAACCCCCCGAGTGACATTATATTTGTATTCCACAAGGTATGACCAAGATCCAACCATAGCGGTATTTTGTAATTCCAGTTGTTTCGGTGCTTCTTCCAAACTCTCAGCAAAGAATCTCTAAGTATATGGCTTTTAAATACTTTATCCACTTTGCTGTCATAAAATAAGTAAGCGTGCCATCCAAATTCCAAATCAAAACTTTCTGCATTCAATATTCCAGTCTTTTTTCCTCCAAACCAATCACTTACTAAAGTCAAAGCTGTTGCATCATAATATAATTGTAGGTTTGGAAGTTTGAGACCTCCCCTTTCTGGGATGTCTTGCATAATTTTCATTTTTACTCTTGGTTTTTTCTCGTTCCAGACAAATTTGTTGATACCAGTTTGCCATGCTTTTAGTTGTTTATCATTTTTGAGCACCGGAATCATTTGAAACAAAAAAAGAAATCTTGGCAAAATGTTCATCTTAACTGCTGCTATTCTTCCAAGTAAAGACAGCTGCAGTTTTTTCCAAATCTCCATATCTTTTTGCACCTCTCGCCACAACGCCTCATAGTTATTTTGAAACAATTTCATATTTGATTCTGCAACCTGAACTCCTAGATATTTTACCTTTGGTACAATCTCAAAACCTGCCCTCCTTTCTAACTCCAGTTTACGATCTTGTGTCATATTTTTAACTACCATCTTAGTTTTTCTCTGATTCAATCTGAAACCTGAAACTTTACCAAAGTCTTGTATAATGTCCTTCATCTGGATTATCGATTCCATTGGCTGTGTTAGGGTAACAACCAGATCGTCTGCAAATGCCTTTATTCTGTAATCCTCTTGCCTTATCATTATACCTTTCAATGTGTTAGAATCCCTTATTGTATTTAACAAGACTTCTAGTGTTAAAATGAACAACAATGGGGACAGTGGACATCCCTGTCTTGTACCTTTTTCAATTTTAAACTCTGTTGTCAAACTTCCATTGATAATGATCTGTGCCTTTTGCTCTTGATAAATTGCTGAGACCGCCTGTATATATTGGTCCCCAAAGTCCATCTTTTTTAATATCTTTAATAGAAAATTCCAATCCACTCTATCAAAGGCCTTCTCTGCATCCAGAAAGACCAGCACTGCAGGGATCTGTTTATTCTTCTCAAGATATTCCAATAAATCTATTACTTGCCTTACATTGTCCTTCATATGCCTACCCTCAATAAATCCCGCTTGGTCATCATGAATCACCTTTTGAATTACTGGCATCAGTCTGTTGGCTAATACTTTTGCGTAAATTTTATAATCCGTATTCAAAAGAGATATTGGTCTGTAATTCTCCGGTTTTTTGGGACCTGCTTGCTCTTTTGGTATCAAAGAAATATAAGCTGTAGTCCACGATGGAGGTACTTTTCCCCCTTGTTGTATGTTGCAAAATAAGTCTCTGAGTTGTTCCACCATTTCTGCCTGTAAAGTTTTATAATACACTGCTGTCAGACCATCCGTTCCAGGAGCTTTGGCTGTTTTTAATTGTTTTATTGCTGCTATTATCTCCTCCTCTGTTATGGGATAATCCATTCTTTCCTTTTGTTGTTCAGTAATTTTTGTAACTCTTTTATTGTCCAAATATTTTTCTATAAGTCCATTCTGCACCTCCTCTCTGGCATATAGTTTAGTGTAATATTGAAGAAAGGCTTCTTTTATTAAATTCTGTTGAAAAACTTCTTTCCCCCCAATATCAACACTATCAATAGTCCGTATGCTTTGTTTCTTCCTTAATGTGTAAGCCAACCACCTGCCTGGTTTATTAGCATTGCAGAATGTATTATGCTTCGCATATTGTAAGTTTGTTGCAACTTGTTCCGCTATAAGCATTTGGAATTGGTCTTTCAGAAGTTTTATAGCACTAAGTATTCTTTCATCTGTTGGGTTTTTAATGAGTAACTGTTCTTTATCCTTTATTTCTGCTTCCAATTCAAGTCTTTTCTTTTGTCGAATCCGCTTATGTTTAGAGTTCATATATATAAGCACCCCTCTCATATAAGCTTTGCTTGCGTCCCACACAATTTCCATTGGGGTGCCTTTATTCAAGTTCATTTCAAAAAACTCTTTCAGATGCTTTTTAAGTTCTATTATATTTTTCTCATATCTAAACAAGTTTTCATTTAATCTCCAAGAGCGTCTCTCATTCTTACATGTCTCAATTTCTATCCAGACTGGACTGTGATCAGTCAAAGTTCTTGGCAGAATCTTTGTTCTTTTTGTCCTAACAAGTAAGTCATCAGACAACAAAATAAAATCAATCCTGGAAAAGGATCTATGTCTGTCAGAAAAGAAAGTATAGTCCAGTTCTTTTGGGTTATGTATTCTCCAAATATCTTTTAATTCCAGGTCTTCTCTCATATCAAAAAAAGTCTGTGGTAATCTAATTCTTGATTTTGCCAAAGTCTTTTTATCTAATTTAGAGTCAATTACTCCATTCCAGTCTCCCATAATTAAAATAGATCTATAATCCCATTGAAGTATTTTAGTATGCAGCATTTTATAAAAATAGTCCTGTTGTTGATTAGGAGCATAAATTCCTATCAGAAGAATTTGACTGTTAGCAGAAAGTAATTCAATTGCTACAAACCTACCATCTTGATCAGCTTCTATAAGTTTGGCTGTTAATTTTTTGTTTACATAAATAACCACACCATTCTTTTTTTGGTTAGTTGAGGATATAAAATGTGTTCCTAATTTGGAATTTTTCAAATAGTTTTGATCTTGAACTGTAATATGCGTTTCTTGTAAACAAATTATATCATTATTATGTTGTTTTAAATATGCAAATATTTTCTTCCTTTTTTGTGTTGCATTCAACCCATTCACATTCCAAGATAAACATTTAATCATCCTTATTCTCCTTCTGGAGCGAAGCGCAGAACCTTAGGATATCATCTGAGATCCTCTGTCCTGTTTTTCCCACAGCCCCAGCCTTGTCTTGACTCTCCTGCTGTAACTTTTCTTTAAGTTCCTTGGCTTTTGCTCGAGTTATACGCTGATCCTTAACTTCAGCCGCCCAAGCCAGCTCCGAGATTGGAGAAGGTTCCAGCAAAGGCTCATCCAAAAAGCCTCCTTCAGCACCCTTCAGCTCTGCTAATTCCTGCTTAGATTGTTGTTCTTTAATCTCCAAAACTGTAGATGTGCGTGGGGATGGAGTTCTTTCTTTAAAGATGTCATTATAAAATTGCTCCGCCTTCTCCACAGTATTCAGACGGTGTTTCTCTCCCTTATATCTCAAAATTATGCCAGTTGGGGCGTCCCAACGAAATGGGATTTGATTATTCTGCAGTTCTTTAACAAGAAAACCATACTCTTTTCTAGATTTCAACATCTTAGGTGGGAGCTCCTTGTAAACTGTAATCTTGGATCCACTCACTTGCACAGAAGTGAGAAAGGATTTTTGCAAAATGTCATTTCTTATTGCTCTATTTGTAAAATATATGACCACATCTCTAGGCAGTTGTCTTTGTCTGGCCACCCACGAGTTGACTCTGTAGATTTTATCTATTTTGCAAAAAACCATCTCAGGTTCAACTTTTAAAATCACAGCTAGGGCTTCAGCACAGATCTGTCTCAAATCTTGTCTCTCCTCTTCTCTAATTCCTCGAAGCCTTATAGCAAATTCCATTGCACGAAATTGCATCATAACAATATCATTCTCAACTCTCTGCATCTTGTCATCAACATCAAAAAATTTATGATCATTATTTTTCATCTTAGCATTAACTTCTAATTTAAATTCATCCACTTTTGTCTCAACTTTCATAATAAATCCTGCCAGACCAGACGCCACATCCGTTATTTTTTTGGTCACCATCTTTTGGCTCTGCTGCATTTCCTGCATGATTTCCTGTTGTGACTTTTGAATTTTTTCATCTATTTTATTTATTTTGTCATCCATGTCTTGAAATTTCTCATCCAAAATATTTGAGATGAATGCTTTTAATTCTCCCATATCCAAATCTTTTTTTTGGGCTTGTGACTGCGTATCCTGCTTACGTGGGGGGGATCCCCCCCCTGTTTTGCCTTCCTGCTTTTTTGAAGCCATCCTGCCACGTAAGCTAGCTTTCTTAAAAAGGGAGGGTCCGCCTCTTCTGCCACCTCCACAATACCTTCTAAAAAAGTCCCCCAGAGTTACTCAAAACAAAGCTATAATGCAGCAAAGACATCTTCTAACTCTATCTATCTACCTATCTATCTATCCATCCATCATTCTATCTACTAACTCTATCTATCTATCTATCTATCTATCTATCTATCTATCTATCTATCCATCTATCCACACATACATACATCCTCTATCTATCTATCTATCTATCTATCTATCTATCTATCTATCTATCTATCTGCTACCTCTAACTATCTATCAATCTATATCTATCTGTCTGTCTGTCTTCTAACTCTGTCTGTCTGTCTGTGTGTCTCCCTCTCTGTCTATCTGTCTGTCTGTCTATCCATCCATCCATCCATCCACCCATCCATTCTTTAACTATCTAACTATCCATCCTCTATCTATCTATCTATCTATCTATCTATCTATCTATCCATCCATCCATCCATCTATCCACACATACATACATACATCCTCTATCTATCTATCTATCTATCTATCTATCTATCTATCTATCTATCTATCAGCTAACTATATCTATCTATCTATCTATCTATCTATCTATCTATCATCTATCTATCTATCTATCTATCTATCTATCTATCTATCTATCTTCTAACTCTATCTATCTATCTACCTATCTATCTATCCATCCATCATTCTATCTACTAACTCTATATATCTATCTATCTATCTATCTATCTATCCATCTATCCACACATACATACATCCTCTATCTATCTATCTATCTATCTATCTATCTATCTATCCATCTATCCACACATACATACATACATCCTCTATCTATTTCTCTATCTATCAATCTGTCTGTCTGTCTGTCTATCTCTCTATCTATCTATCTATCTATCTATCTATCTATCTATCAGCTAACTCTATCTATCTATCTATCTATCTATCTATCTATCTATCTATCCATCTATCCACACATACATACATACATCCTCTATCTATCTATCTATCTATCTATCTATCTATCTATCTATCTATCTTCTATATCTATCTATCTACCTATTATCTACCTATCTATCTATCATCTATGTCTATATGTCTGTCTGTCTTCTAACTCTGTCTGTCTGTGTGTATCTCTCTCTGTCTGTCTGTCTGTCTATCTATCATCCATCCATCCTGTATCTATCTATCTATCTATCTATCTATCTATCTATCTATCTATCTATCTATCTATCTGCTACCTCTATCTATCTATCAACCTATATCTATCTGTCTGTCTGTCTTCTAACTCTGTCTGTCTGTCTATCTGTGTGTCTCCCTCTCTGTCTATCTGTCTGTCTTTCTATCCATCCATCCATCCACTCATCCATTCTTTAACTATCTAACTATCCATCCTCTATCTATCTATCTATCTATCTATCTATCTATCTATCTATCTTCTATATCTATCTATCTATCTATCTATCTATCTATCTATCTATCTATCCATCCACATATACATACATACATCCTGCATCCATCCATCTATCTATCTATCTATCTATCTATCTATCTTCTATATCTATCTATCTATCTATCTATCTATCTATCTATCCATCCACATATACATACATACATCCTGCATCTATCTATCTATCTATCTATCTATCTATCTATCTATCTTCTATATCTATCTATCTATCTATCTATCTATCTATCTATCTATCTATCTATCTATCCATCCACATATACATACATACATCCTGCATCTATCTATCTATCTATCTATCTATCTATCTATCTATCTATCTATCTATCTATCTATCTATCTGCTACCTCTAACTATCTATCAATCTATATCTATCTGTCTGTCTGTCTTCTAACTCTGTCTGTCTGTCTGTCTGTCTGTGTGTCTCCCTCTCTGTCTATCTGTCTGTCTGTCTGTCCATCCATCCATCCATCCACCCATCCATTCTTTAACTATCTAACTATCCATCCTCTATCTATCTATCTATCTATCTATCTATCTATCTATCTATCTATCCATCTATCCACACATACATACATCCTCTATCTATCTATCTATCTATCTATCTATCTATCTATCTATCCATCTATCCACACATACATACATACATCCTCTATCT
>JAKOOJ010000019.1:7050582-7053082 GCA_022577455.1 Arizona elegans | reverse complement strand
TATCTATCTATCTATCTATCTATCTATCTATCTATCTATCTTTATTCTATATCTATCTATCTATCTATCTATCTATCTATCTATCTATCTATCTATCCATCCATCCACATATACATACATACATCCTGCATCTATCTATCTATCTATCTATCTATCTATCTATCTATCTATCTATCTATCTATCTATCTATCTCTCTATCTATCTTTCTTCTATATCTATCTATCTATCTATCTATCTATCCATCCACATATACATACATACATCCTGCATCCATCCATCCATCTATCTATCTATCTATCTATCTATCTATCTATCTATCTATTTATCTATATGTCATCTCTAAACATCTTTCTATCAATATTTCTGTCTGTCTGTCTGTCTGTCTCTCTGTGTCTGTCTGTCTATCTATCTATTTATCTATCTGACATCTCTAAACGTCTTTCTATCAATCTGTCTGTCTCTCTGTCTGTCTCTCTGTGTCTGTCTGTCATTCTATCCATCCGTCTATCTATTTGTCTGTCTGTCTGCCTGTCTCTCTGTCTGTCTCTCTGTCCGTCCGTCCGTCTGTCGGTCTCTCATCAATATCTATCTATCTATCTATCTATCTATCTATCTATCTATCTATCTATCAGCTAACTCTAACTGTCTATCAGTCTATATCTATCTGTCTGTCTGTCTGTCTTCTAAGTCTGTCTGTCTGTCTGTGTGTCTCCCTCTTTGTCTATCTGTCTGTCTGTCTATCCATCCATCCATCCACCCATCCATCCTTTAACTATCTAACTATCCATCCTCTATCTATCTATCTATCCATCCATCCATCCATACATACATACATACATCCTGTATCAATCAATCTATCTATCTATCTATCTATCTATCTATCTATCTATCTATCTATCTATCAGCTAACTCTGTCTATCTATCTATCTATCTATCTATCTATCTATCTATCTATCTATCTATCTATCAGCTAACTCTAACTGTCTATCAGTCTATATCTATCTGTCTGTCTGTCTGTCTTCTAAGTCTGTCTGTCTGTCTGTGTGTCTCCCTCTTTGTCTATCTGTCTGTCTGTCTATCCATCCATCCATCCACCCATCCATCCTTTAACTATCTAACTATCCATCCTCTATCTATCTATCTATCCATCCATCCATCCATACATACATACATCCTGTATCAATCAATCTATCTATCTATCTATCTATCTATCTATCGATCTATCTATCTATCTATCTATCAGCTAACTCTGTCTATCTATCTATCTATCTATCTATCTATCTATCTATCTATCTATCTATCTATCTATCTATCCATCTATCCACACATACATACATACATCCTGTATATATCTATCATCTATCTATCTATCTATCTATCTATCTATCTATCTATCTATCTATCTATCTATCTATCTATCTATCTTCTATATCTATCTATCTACCTATTATCTACCTATCTATCTATCATCTATGTCTATCTGTCTGTCTGTATTCTAACTCTGTCTATCTGTGTGTCTCTCTCTCTATCTGTCTGTCTGACGATCCATCCATCCATCCATCCTTAAACTATCTAACTATCCATCCTCTATCTATCTATCTATCTATCTATCCATCCATCCACACATACATACATACATCCTGTATCTATCTATCTATCTATCTATCTATCTATCTATCTATCTATCTATCTGCTACCTCTATCTATCTATCAAGCTATATCTATCTGTCTGTCTGTCTTCTAACTCTGTCTGTCTGTCTATCTGTGTGTCTCCCTCTCTGTCTATCTGTCTGTCTTTCGATCCATCCATCCATCCACTCATCCATTCTTTAACTATCTAACTATCCATCCTCTATCTATCTATCTATCTATCTATCTATCTATCTATCTATCTATCTATCTTTATTCTATATCTATCTATCTATCTATCTATCTATCTATCTATCTATCTATCTATCCATCCATCCACATATACATACATACATCCTGCATCTATCTATCTATCTATCTATCTATCTATCTATCTATCTATCTATCTATCTATCTATCTCTCTATCTATCTTTCTTCTATATCTATCTATCTATCTATCTATCTATCCATCCACATATACATACATACATCCTGCATCCATCCATCCATCTATCTATCTATCTATCTATCTATCTATCTATCTATCTATTTATCTATATGTCATCTCTAAACATCTTTCTATCAATATTTCTGTCTGTCTGTCTGTCTGTCTCTCTGTGTCTGTCTGTCTATCTATCTATTTATCTATCTGACATCTCTAAACGTCTTTCTATCAATCTGTCTGTCTCTCTGTCTGTCTCTCTGTGTCTGTCTGTCATTCTATCCATCCGTCTATCTATTTGTCTGTCTGTCTGCCTGTCTCTCTGTCTGTCTCTCTGTCCGTCCGTCCGTCTGTCGGTCTCTCATCAATATCTATCTATCTATCTATCTATCTATCTATCTATCTATCTATCTATCAGCTAACTCTA
>JAKOOJ010000019.1:7023082-7025582 GCA_022577455.1 Arizona elegans | reverse complement strand
AAGTTACAGCAGGAGAGTCAAGACAAGGCTGGGGCTGTGGGAAAAGCAGGACAGAGGATCTCAGATGACATCCTAAGGTTCTGCGCTTCGCTCCAGAAGGAGAATAAGGATGATTAAATGTTTATCTTGGAATGTGAATGGGTTGAATGCAACACAAAAAAGGAAGAAAATATTTGCATATTTAAAACAACATAATAATGATATAATTTGTTTACAAGAAACGCATATTACACTTCAAGATCAAAACTATTTGAAAAATTCCAAATTAGGAACACATTTTATATCCTCAACTAATCAAAAAAAGAATGGTGTGGTTATTTATGTAAACAAAAAATTAACAGCCAAACTTATAGAAGCTGATCAAGATGGTAGGTTTGTAGCAATTGAATTACTTTCTGCCAATAGTCAAATTCTTCTGATAGGAATTTATGCTCCTAATCAACAACAGGACTACTTTTATAAAATGCTGCATACTAAAATACTTCAATGGGATTATAGATCTATTTTAATTATGGGAGACTGGAATGGAGTAATTGACTCTAAATTAGATAAAAAGACTTTGGCAAAATCAAGAATTAGATTACCACAGACTTTTTTTGATATGAAAGAAGACCTGGAATTAAAAGATATTTGGAGAATACATAACCCAAAAGAACTGGACTATACTTTCTTTTCTGACAGACATAGATCCTTCTCCAGGATTGATTTTATTTTGTTGTCTGATGACTTACTTGTTAGGACAAAAAGAACAAAGATTCTGCCAAGAACTTTGACTGATCACAGTCCAGTCTGGATAGAAATTGAGACATGTAAGAATGAGAGACGCTCTTGGAGATTAAATGAAAATTTGTTTAGATATGAGAAAAATATAATAGAACTTAAAAAGCATCTGAAAGAGTTTTTTGAAATGAACTTGAATAAAGGCACCCCAATGGAAATTGTGTGGGACGCAAGCAAAGCTTATATGAGAGGGGTGCTTATATATATGAACTCTAAACATAAGCGGATTCGACAAAAGAAAAGACTTGAATTGGAAGCAGAAATAAAGGATAAAGAACAGTTACTTATTAAAAACCCAACAGATGAAAGAATACTTAGTGTTATAAAACTTCTGAAAGACCAATTCCAAATGCTTATAGCGGAACAAGTTGCAACAAACTTACAATATGCGAAGCATAATACATTCTGCAATGCTAATAAACCAGGCAGGTGGTTGGCTTACACATTAAGGAAGAAACAAAGCATACGGACTATTGATAGTGTTGATATTGGGGGGAAAGAAGTTTTTCAACAGAATTTAATAAAAGAAGCCTTTCTTCAATATTACACTAAACTATATGCCAGAGAGGAGGTGCAGAATGGACTTATAGAAAAATATTTGGATAATAAAAGAGTTACAAAAATCACTGAACAACAAAAGGAAAGAATGGATTATCCCATAACAGAGGAGGAGATAATAGCAGCAATAAAACAATTAAAAACAGCCAAAGCTCCTGGAACGGATGGTCTGACAGCAGTGTATTATAAAACTTTACAGGCAGAAATGGTGGAACAACTCAGAGACTTATTTTGCAACATACAACAAGGGGGAAAAGTACCTCCATCGTGGACTACAGCTTATATTTCTTTGATACCAAAAGAGCAAGCAGGTCCCAAAAAACCGGAGAATTACAGACCAATATCTCTTTTGAATACGGATTATAAAATTTATGCAAAAGTATTAGCCAACAGACTGATGCCAGTAATTCAAAAGGTGATTCATGATGACCAAGCGGGATTTATTGAGGGTAGGCATATGAAGGACAATGTAAGGCAAGTAATAGATTTATTGGAATATCTTGAGAAGAATAAACAGATCCCTGCAGTGCTGGTCTTTCTGGATGCAGAGAAGGCCTTTGATAGAGTGGATTGGAATTTTCTACTAAAGACATTAAAAAAGATGGACTTTGGGGACCAATATATACAGGCGGTCTCAGCAATTTATCAAGAGCAAAAGGCACAGATCATTATCAATGGAAGTCTGACAACAGAGTTTAAAATTGAAAAAGGTACAAGACAGGGATGTCCATTGTCCCCATTGTTGTTTATTTTAACACTAGAAGTCTTGTTAAATACAATAAGGGATTCTAACACATTGAAAGGTATAATGATAAGGCAAGAGGATTACAGAATAAAGGCATTTGCAGACGATCTGGTTGTTACCCTAACACAGCCAATGGAATCGATAATCCAGATGAAGGACATTATACAAGACTTTGGTAAAGTTTCAGGTTTCAGATTGAATCAGAGAAAAACTAAGATGGTAGTTAAAAATATGACACAAGATCGTAAACTGGAGTTAGAAAGAAGGGCAGGTTTTGAGATTGTACCAAAGGTAAAATATCTAGGAGTTCAGGTTGCAGAATCAAATATGAAATTGTTTCAAAATAACTATGAGGCGTTGTGGCGAGAGGTGCAAAAAGATATGGAGATTTGGAAAAAACTGCAGCTGTCTTTACTT
>JAKOOJ010000019.1:6930582-6933082 GCA_022577455.1 Arizona elegans | reverse complement strand
TCCATTGGCTGTGTTAGGGTAACAACCAGATCGTCTGCAAATGCCTTTATTCTGTAATCCTCTTGCCTTATCATTATACCTTTCAATGTGTTAGAATCCCTTATTGTATTTAACAAGACTTCTAGTGTTAAAATGAACAACAATGGGGACAGTGGACATCCCTGTCTTGTACCTTTTTCAATTTTAAACTCTGTTGTCAAACTTCCATTGATAATGATCTGTGCCTTTTGCTCTTGATAAATTGCTGAGACCGCCTGTATATATTGGTCCCCAAAGTCCATCTTTTTTAATATCTTTAATAGAAAATTCCAATCCACTCTATCAAAGGCCTTCTCTGCATCCAGAAAGACCAGCACTGCAGGGATCTGTTTATTCTTCTCAAGATATTCCAATAAATCTATTACTTGCCTTACATTGTCCTTCATATGCCTACCCTCAATAAATCCCGCTTGGTCATCATGAATCACCTTTTGAATTACTGGCATCAGTCTGTTGGCTAATACTTTTGCGTAAATTTTATAATCCGTATTCAAAAGAGATATTGGTCTGTAATTCTCCGGTTTTTTGGGACCTGCTTGCTCTTTTGGTATCAAAGAAATATAAGCTGTAGTCCACGATGGAGGTACTTTTCCCCCTTGTTGTATGTTGCAAAATAAGTCTCTGAGTTGTTCCACCATTTCTGCCTGTAAAGTTTTATAATACACTGCTGTCAGACCATCCGTTCCAGGAGCTTTGGCTGTTTTTAATTGTTTTATTGCTGCTATTATCTCCTCCTCTGTTATGGGATAATCCATTCTTTCCTTTTGTTGTTCAGTAATTTTTGTAACTCTTTTATTGTCCAAATATTTTTCTATAAGTCCATTCTGCACCTCCTCTCTGGCATATAGTTTAGTGTAATATTGAAGAAAGGCTTCTTTTATTAAATTCTGTTGAAAAACTTCTTTCCCCCCAATATCAACACTATCAATAGTCCGTATGCTTTGTTTCTTCCTTAATGTGTAAGCCAACCACCTGCCTGGTTTATTAGCATTGCAGAATGTATTATGCTTCGCATATTGTAAGTTTGTTGCAACTTGTTCCGCTATAAGCATTTGGAATTGGTCTTTCAGAAGTTTTATAGCACTAAGTATTCTTTCATCTGTTGGGTTTTTAATGAGTAACTGTTCTTTATCCTTTATTTCTGCTTCCAATTCAAGTCTTTTCTTTTGTCGAATCCGCTTATGTTTAGAGTTCATATATATAAGCACCCCTCTCATATAAGCTTTGCTTGCGTCCCACACAATTTCCATTGGGGTGCCTTTATTCAAGTTCATTTCAAAAAACTCTTTCAGATGCTTTTTAAGTTCTATTATATTTTTCTCATATCTAAACAAGTTTTCATTTAATCTCCAAGAGCGTCTCTCATTCTTACATGTCTCAATTTCTATCCAGACTGGACTGTGATCAGTCAAAGTTCTTGGCAGAATCTTTGTTCTTTTTGTCCTAACAAGTAAGTCATCAGACAACAAAATAAAATCAATCCTGGAAAAGGATCTATGTCTGTCAGAAAAGAAAGTATAGTCCAGTTCTTTTGGGTTATGTATTCTCCAAATATCTTTTAATTCCAGGTCTTCTCTCATATCAAAAAAAGTCTGTGGTAATCTAATTCTTGATTTTGCCAAAGTCTTTTTATCTAATTTAGAGTCAATTACTCCATTCCAGTCTCCCATAATTAAAATAGATCTATAATCCCATTGAAGTATTTTAGTATGCAGCATTTTATAAAAATAGTCCTGTTGTTGATTAGGAGCATAAATTCCTATCAGAAGAATTTGACTGTTAGCAGAAAGTAATTCAATTGCTACAAACCTACCATCTTGATCAGCTTCTATAAGTTTGGCTGTTAATTTTTTGTTTACATAAATAACCACACCATTCTTTTTTTGGTTAGTTGAGGATATAAAATGTGTTCCTAATTTGGAATTTTTCAAATAGTTTTGATCTTGAACTGTAATATGCGTTTCTTGTAAACAAATTATATCATTATTATGTTGTTTTAAATATGCAAATATTTTCTTCCTTTTTTGTGTTGCATTCAACCCATTCACATTCCAAGATAAACATTTAATCATCCTTATTCTCCTTCTGGAGCGAAGCGCAGAACCTTAGGATATCATCTGAGATCCTCTGTCCTGTTTTTCCCACAGCCCCAGCCTTGTCTTGACTCTCCTGCTGTAACTTTTCTTTAAGTTCCTTGGCTTTTGCTCGAGTTATACGCTGATCCTTAACTTCAGCCGCCCAAGCCAGCTCCGAGATTGGAGAAGGTTCCAGCAAAGGCTCATCCAAAAAGCCTCCTTCAGCACCCTTCAGCTCTGCTAATTCCTGCTTAGATTGTTGTTCTTTAATCTCCAAAACTGTAGATGTGCGTGGGGATGGAGTTCTTTCTTTAAAGATGTCATTATAAAATTGCTCCGCCTTCTCCACAGTATTCAGACGGTGTTTCTCTCCCTTATATCTCAAA
>JAKOOJ010000019.1:6793082-6795582 GCA_022577455.1 Arizona elegans | reverse complement strand
TTGGAAGTTTGAGACCTCCCCTTTCTGGGATGTCTTGCATAATTTTCATTTTTACTCTTGGTTTTTTCTCGTTCCAGACAAATTTGTTGATACCAGTTTGCCATGCTTTTAGTTGTTTATCATTTTTGAGCACCGGAATCATTTGAAACAAAAAAAGAAATCTTGGCAAAATGTTCATCTTAACTGCTGCTATTCTTCCAAGTAAAGACAGCTGCAGTTTTTTCCAAATCTCCATATCTTTTTGCACCTCTCGCCACAACGCCTCATAGTTATTTTGAAACAATTTCATATTTGATTCTGCAACCTGAACTCCTAGATATTTTACCTTTGGTACAATCTCAAAACCTGCCCTCCTTTCTAACTCCAGTTTACGATCTTGTGTCATATTTTTAACTACCATCTTAGTTTTTCTCTGATTCAATCTGAAACCTGAAACTTTACCAAAGTCTTGTATAATGTCCTTCATCTGGATTATCGATTCCATTGGCTGTGTTAGGGTAACAACCAGATCGTCTGCAAATGCCTTTATTCTGTAATCCTCTTGCCTTATCATTATACCTTTCAATGTGTTAGAATCCCTTATTGTATTTAACAAGACTTCTAGTGTTAAAATGAACAACAATGGGGACAGTGGACATCCCTGTCTTGTACCTTTTTCAATTTTAAACTCTGTTGTCAAACTTCCATTGATAATGATCTGTGCCTTTTGCTCTTGATAAATTGCTGAGACCGCCTGTATATATTGGTCCCCAAAGTCCATCTTTTTTAATATCTTTAATAGAAAATTCCAATCCACTCTATCAAAGGCCTTCTCTGCATCCAGAAAGACCAGCACTGCAGGGATCTGTTTATTCTTCTCAAGATATTCCAATAAATCTATTACTTGCCTTACATTGTCCTTCATATGCCTACCCTCAATAAATCCCGCTTGGTCATCATGAATCACCTTTTGAATTACTGGCATCAGTCTGTTGGCTAATACTTTTGCGTAAATTTTATAATCCGTATTCAAAAGAGATATTGGTCTGTAATTCTCCGGTTTTTTGGGACCTGCTTGCTCTTTTGGTATCAAAGAAATATAAGCTGTAGTCCACGATGGAGGTACTTTTCCCCCTTGTTGTATGTTGCAAAATAAGTCTCTGAGTTGTTCCACCATTTCTGCCTGTAAAGTTTTATAATACACTGCTGTCAGACCATCCGTTCCAGGAGCTTTGGCTGTTTTTAATTGTTTTATTGCTGCTATTATCTCCTCCTCTGTTATGGGATAATCCATTCTTTCCTTTTGTTGTTCAGTAATTTTTGTAACTCTTTTATTGTCCAAATATTTTTCTATAAGTCCATTCTGCACCTCCTCTCTGGCATATAGTTTAGTGTAATATTGAAGAAAGGCTTCTTTTATTAAATTCTGTTGAAAAACTTCTTTCCCCCCAATATCAACACTATCAATAGTCCGTATGCTTTGTTTCTTCCTTAATGTGTAAGCCAACCACCTGCCTGGTTTATTAGCATTGCAGAATGTATTATGCTTCGCATATTGTAAGTTTGTTGCAACTTGTTCCGCTATAAGCATTTGGAATTGGTCTTTCAGAAGTTTTATAGCACTAAGTATTCTTTCATCTGTTGGGTTTTTAATGAGTAACTGTTCTTTATCCTTTATTTCTGCTTCCAATTCAAGTCTTTTCTTTTGTCGAATCCGCTTATGTTTAGAGTTCATATATATAAGCACCCCTCTCATATAAGCTTTGCTTGCGTCCCACACAATTTCCATTGGGGTGCCTTTATTCAAGTTCATTTCAAAAAACTCTTTCAGATGCTTTTTAAGTTCTATTATATTTTTCTCATATCTAAACAAGTTTTCATTTAATCTCCAAGAGCGTCTCTCATTCTTACATGTCTCAATTTCTATCCAGACTGGACTGTGATCAGTCAAAGTTCTTGGCAGAATCTTTGTTCTTTTTGTCCTAACAAGTAAGTCATCAGACAACAAAATAAAATCAATCCTGGAAAAGGATCTATGTCTGTCAGAAAAGAAAGTATAGTCCAGTTCTTTTGGGTTATGTATTCTCCAAATATCTTTTAATTCCAGGTCTTCTCTCATATCAAAAAAAGTCTGTGGTAATCTAATTCTTGATTTTGCCAAAGTCTTTTTATCTAATTTAGAGTCAATTACTCCATTCCAGTCTCCCATAATTAAAATAGATCTATAATCCCATTGAAGTATTTTAGTATGCAGCATTTTATAAAAATAGTCCTGTTGTTGATTAGGAGCATAAATTCCTATCAGAAGAATTTGACTGTTAGCAGAAAGTAATTCAATTGCTACAAACCTACCATCTTGATCAGCTTCTATAAGTTTGGCTGTTAATTTTTTGTTTACATAAATAACCACACCATTCTTTTTTTGGTTAGTTGAGGATATAAAATGTGTTCCTAATTTGGAATTTTTCAAATAGTTTTGATCTTGAACTGTAATATGCGTTTCTTGTAAACAAATTATATC
>JAKOOJ010000019.1:6615582-6620582 GCA_022577455.1 Arizona elegans | reverse complement strand
GCTTCTTCCAAACTCTCAGCAAAGAATCTCTAAGTATATGGCTTTTAAATACTTTATCCACTTTGCTGTCATAAAATAAGTAAGCGTGCCATCCAAATTCCAAATCAAAACTTTCTGCATTCAATATTCCAGTCTTTTTTCCTCCAAACCAATCACTTACTAAAGTCAAAGCTGTTGCATCATAATATAATTGTAGGTTTGGAAGTTTGAGACCTCCCCTTTCTGGGATGTCTTGCATAATTTTCATTTTTACTCTTGGTTTTTTCTCGTTCCAGACAAATTTGTTGATACCAGTTTGCCATGCTTTTAGTTGTTTATCATTTTTGAGCACCGGAATCATTTGAAACAAAAAAAGAAATCTTGGCAAAATGTTCATCTTAACTGCTGCTATTCTTCCAAGTAAAGACAGCTGCAGTTTTTTCCAAATCTCCATATCTTTTTGCACCTCTCGCCACAACGCCTCATAGTTATTTTGAAACAATTTCATATTTGATTCTGCAACCTGAACTCCTAGATATTTTACCTTTGGTACAATCTCAAAACCTGCCCTCCTTTCTAACTCCAGTTTACGATCTTGTGTCATATTTTTAACTACCATCTTAGTTTTTCTCTGATTCAATCTGAAACCTGAAACTTTACCAAAGTCTTGTATAATGTCCTTCATCTGGATTATCGATTCCATTGGCTGTGTTAGGGTAACAACCAGATCGTCTGCAAATGCCTTTATTCTGTAATCCTCTTGCCTTATCATTATACCTTTCAATGTGTTAGAATCCCTTATTGTATTTAACAAGACTTCTAGTGTTAAAATGAACAACAATGGGGACAGTGGACATCCCTGTCTTGTACCTTTTTCAATTTTAAACTCTGTTGTCAAACTTCCATTGATAATGATCTGTGCCTTTTGCTCTTGATAAATTGCTGAGACCGCCTGTATATATTGGTCCCCAAAGTCCATCTTTTTTAATATCTTTAATAGAAAATTCCAATCCACTCTATCAAAGGCCTTCTCTGCATCCAGAAAGACCAGCACTGCAGGGATCTGTTTATTCTTCTCAAGATATTCCAATAAATCTATTACTTGCCTTACATTGTCCTTCATATGCCTACCCTCAATAAATCCCGCTTGGTCATCATGAATCACCTTTTGAATTACTGGCATCAGTCTGTTGGCTAATACTTTTGCGTAAATTTTATAATCCGTATTCAAAAGAGATATTGGTCTGTAATTCTCCGGTTTTTTGGGACCTGCTTGCTCTTTTGGTATCAAAGAAATATAAGCTGTAGTCCACGATGGAGGTACTTTTCCCCCTTGTTGTATGTTGCAAAATAAGTCTCTGAGTTGTTCCACCATTTCTGCCTGTAAAGTTTTATAATACACTGCTGTCAGACCATCCGTTCCAGGAGCTTTGGCTGTTTTTAATTGTTTTATTGCTGCTATTATCTCCTCCTCTGTTATGGGATAATCCATTCTTTCCTTTTGTTGTTCAGTAATTTTTGTAACTCTTTTATTGTCCAAATATTTTTCTATAAGTCCATTCTGCACCTCCTCTCTGGCATATAGTTTAGTGTAATATTGAAGAAAGGCTTCTTTTATTAAATTCTGTTGAAAAACTTCTTTCCCCCCAATATCAACACTATCAATAGTCCGTATGCTTTGTTTCTTCCTTAATGTGTAAGCCAACCACCTGCCTGGTTTATTAGCATTGCAGAATGTATTATGCTTCGCATATTGTAAGTTTGTTGCAACTTGTTCCGCTATAAGCATTTGGAATTGGTCTTTCAGAAGTTTTATAGCACTAAGTATTCTTTCATCTGTTGGGTTTTTAATGAGTAACTGTTCTTTATCCTTTATTTCTGCTTCCAATTCAAGTCTTTTCTTTTGTCGAATCCGCTTATGTTTAGAGTTCATATATATAAGCACCCCTCTCATATAAGCTTTGCTTGCGTCCCACACAATTTCCATTGGGGTGCCTTTATTCAAGTTCATTTCAAAAAACTCTTTCAGATGCTTTTTAAGTTCTATTATATTTTTCTCATATCTAAACAAGTTTTCATTTAATCTCCAAGAGCGTCTCTCATTCTTACATGTCTCAATTTCTATCCAGACTGGACTGTGATCAGTCAAAGTTCTTGGCAGAATCTTTGTTCTTTTTGTCCTAACAAGTAAGTCATCAGACAACAAAATAAAATCAATCCTGGAAAAGGATCTATGTCTGTCAGAAAAGAAAGTATAGTCCAGTTCTTTTGGGTTATGTATTCTCCAAATATCTTTTAATTCCAGGTCTTCTCTCATATCAAAAAAAGTCTGTGGTAATCTAATTCTTGATTTTGCCAAAGTCTTTTTATCTAATTTAGAGTCAATTACTCCATTCCAGTCTCCCATAATTAAAATAGATCTATAATCCCATTGAAGTATTTTAGTATGCAGCATTTTATAAAAATAGTCCTGTTGTTGATTAGGAGCATAAATTCCTATCAGAAGAATTTGACTGTTAGCAGAAAGTAATTCAATTGCTACAAACCTACCATCTTGATCAGCTTCTATAAGTTTGGCTGTTAATTTTTTGTTTACATAAATAACCACACCATTCTTTTTTTGGTTAGTTGAGGATATAAAATGTGTTCCTAATTTGGAATTTTTCAAATAGTTTTGATCTTGAACTGTAATATGCGTTTCTTGTAAACAAATTATATCATTATTATGTTGTTTTAAATATGCAAATATTTTCTTCCTTTTTTGTGTTGCATTCAACCCATTCACATTCCAAGATAAACATTTAATCATCCTTATTCTCCTTCTGGAGCGAAGCGCAGAACCTTAGGATATCATCTGAGATCCTCTGTCCTGTTTTTCCCACAGCCCCAGCCTTGTCTTGACTCTCCTGCTGTAACTTTTCTTTAAGTTCCTTGGCTTTTGCTCGAGTTATACGCTGATCCTTAACTTCAGCCGCCCAAGCCAGCTCCGAGATTGGAGAAGGTTCCAGCAAAGGCTCATCCAAAAAGCCTCCTTCAGCACCCTTCAGCTCTGCTAATTCCTGCTTAGATTGTTGTTCTTTAATCTCCAAAACTGTAGATGTGCGTGGGGATGGAGTTCTTTCTTTAAAGATGTCATTATAAAATTGCTCCGCCTTCTCCACAGTATTCAGACGGTGTTTCTCTCCCTTATATCTCAAAATTATGCCAGTTGGGGCGTCCCAACGAAATGGGATTTGATTATTCTGCAGTTCTTTAACAAGAAAACCATACTCTTTTCTAGATTTCAACATCTTAGGTGGGAGCTCCTTGTAAACTGTAATCTTGGATCCACTCACTTGCACAGAAGTGAGAAAGGATTTTTGCAAAATGTCATTTCTTATTGCTCTATTTGTAAAATATATGACCACATCTCTAGGCAGTTGTCTTTGTCTGGCCACCCACGAGTTGACTCTGTAGATTTTATCTATTTTGCAAAAAACCATCTCAGGTTCAACTTTTAAAATCACAGCTAGGGCTTCAGCACAGATCTGTCTCAAATCTTGTCTCTCCTCTTCTCTAATTCCTCGAAGCCTTATAGCAAATTCCATTGCACGAAATTGCATCATAACAATATCATTCTCAACTCTCTGCATCTTGTCATCAACATCAAAAAATTTATGATCATTATTTTTCATCTTAGCATTAACTTCTAATTTAAATTCATCCACTTTTGTCTCAACTTTCATAATAAATCCTGCCAGACCAGACGCCACATCCGTTATTTTTTTGGTCACCATCTTTTGGCTCTGCTGCATTTCCTGCATGATTTCCTGTTGTGACTTTTGAATTTTTTCATCTATTTTATTTATTTTGTCATCCATGTCTTGAAATTTCTCATCCAAAATATTTGAGATGAATGCTTTTAATTCTCCCATATCCAAATCTTTTTTTTGGGCTTGTGACTGCGTATCCTGCTTACGTGGGGGGGATCCCCCCCCTGTTTTGCCTTCCTGCTTTTTAGAAGCCATCCTGCCACGTAAGCTAGCTTTCTTAAAAAGGGAGGGTCCGCCTCTTCTGCCACCTCCACAATACCTTCTAAAAAAGTCCCCCAGAGTTACTCAAAACAAAGCTATAATGCAGCAAAGACATCTTCTAACTCTATCTATCTACCTATCTATCTATCCATCCATCATTCTATCTACTAACTCTATCTATCTATCTATCTATCTATCTATCTATCTATCTATCTATCCATCTATCCACACATACATACATCCTCTATCTATCTATCTATCTATCTATCTATCTATCTATCTGCTACCTCTAACTATCTATCAATCTATATCTATCTGTCTGTCTGTCTTCTAACTCTGTCTGTCTGTCTGTGTGTCTCCCTCTCTGTCTATCTGTCTGTCTGTCTATCCATCCATCCATCCATCCACCCATCCATTCTTTAACTATCTAACTATCCATCCTCTATCTATCTATCTATCTATCTATCTATCCATCCATCCATCCATCTATCCACACATACATACATACATCCTCTATCTATCTATCTATCTATCTATCTATCTATCTATCTATCAGCTAACTATATCTATCTATCTATCTATCTATCTATCTATCTATCTATCTATCTATCATCTATCTATCTATCTATCTATCTATCTATCTATCTATCTATCTATCTATCTTCTAACTCTATCTATCTATCTACCTATCTATCTATCCATCCATCATTCTATCTACTAACTCTATATATCTATCTATCTATCTATCTATCTATCCATCTATCCACACATACATACATCCTCTATCTATCTATCTATCTATCTATCTATCTATCTATCTATCCATCTATCCACACATACATACATACATCCTCTATCTATTTCTCTATCTATCAATCTGTCTGTCTGTCTGTCTATCTATCTATCTATCTATCTATCTATCTATCTATCTATCTATCTATCTATCAGCTAACTCTATCTATCTATCTATCTATCTATCTATCTATCTATCTATCTATCTATCCATCT
>JAKOOJ010000019.1:6500582-6505582 GCA_022577455.1 Arizona elegans | reverse complement strand
ATCTATCTATCTATTATCTATCAGTCATCTCTAAACGTCTTTCTATCAATCTTTCTGTCTGCAATCCACTTGAACCCTGAAACTTTGAACTGCAAGTATCAGACCTTTGCTGAACTTTTTTACTGAAGTGAAAGTCTCGGAATGAGTGAAAGTGATTGGAAAAATATGGCGCTCAGCAAATGAATTAGTGGGTGTGGATTGGTGAAGTTATCTTGTCTTGCTATAAAGTTAAAAAGTTGTTACAGAGTTGCTGCGGCTGCAACAGAAATAAGAGGAAAATCTCTCCCTTTTACTTGTCTTTGCTGCATTATAGCTTTGCTTTGAGTAACTCTGGGGGACTTTTTTAGAAGGTATTGTGGAGGTGGCAGAAGAGACGGACCCTCCCTTTTTAAGAAAGCTAGCTTACGTGGCAGGATGGCTTCAAAAAAGCAGGAAGGCAAAACAGGGGGGGGATCCCCCCCACGTAAGCAGGATACGCAGTTACAAGCCCAAAAAAAAGATTTGGATATGGGAGAATTAAAAGCATTCATTTCAAATATTTTGGATGAGAAATTTCAAGACATGGATGACAAAATAAATAAAATAGATGAAAAAAATTCAAAAGTCACAACAGGAAATCATGCAGGAAATGCAGCAGAGCCAAAAGATGGTGACCAAAAAAATAACGGATGTGGCGTCTGGTCTGGCAGGATTTATTATGAAAGTTGAGACAAAAGTGGATGAATTTAAATTAGATGAAAAATAATGATCATAAATTTTTTGATGTTGATGACAAGATGCAGAGAGTTGAGAATGATATTGTTATGATGCAATTTCGTGCAATGGAATTTGCTATAAGGCTTCGAGGAATTAGAGAGGAGGAGAGACAAGATTTGAAACAGATCTGTGCTGAAGCCCTAGCTGTGATTTTAAAAGTTGAACCTGAGATGGTTTTTTGCAAAATAGATAAAATCTATAGAGTCAACTCGTGGGTGGCCAGACAAAGACAATTGCCTAGAGATGTGGTCATATATTTTACAGATAGAGCAATAAGAAATGACATTTTGCAAAAATCTTTTCTCACTTCTGTGCAAGTGAGTGGATCTAAGATTACAGTTTACAAGGAGCTCCCACCTAAGATGTTGAAATCTAGAAAAGAGTATGGTTTTCTTGTTAAAGAACTGCAGAATAATCAAATCCCATTTCGTTGGGACGCCCCAACTGGCATAATTTTGAGATACAAGGGAGAGAAACACCGTCTGAATACTGTGGAGAAGGCGGAGCAATTTTACAATGACATCTTTAAAGAAAGAACTCCATCCCCACGCACATCTACAGTTTTGGAGATTAAAGAACAACAATATAAGCAGGAATTAGCAGAGCTGAAGGGTGCTGAAGGAGGCTTTTTGGATGAGCCTTTGCTGGAACCTTCTCCAATCTCGGAGCTGGCTTGGGCGGCTGAAGTTAAGGATCAGCGTATAACTCGAGCAAAAGCCAAGGAACTTAAAGAAAAGTTACAGCAGGAGAGTCAAGACAAGGCTGGGGCTGTGGGAAAAGCAGGACAGAGGATCTCAGATGACATCCTAAGGTTCTGCGCTTCGCTCCAGAAGGAGAATAAGGATGATTAAATGTTTATCTTGGAATGTGAATGGGTTGAATGCAACACAAAAAAGGAAGAAAATATTTGCATATTTAAAACAACATAATAATGATATAATTTGTTTACAAGAAACGCATATTACACTTCAAGATCAAAACTATTTGAAAAATTCCAAATTAGGAACACATTTTATATCCTCAACTAATCAAAAAAAGAATGGTGTGGTTATTTATGTAAACAAAAAATTAACAGCCAAACTTATAGAAGCTGATCAAGATGGTAGGTTTGTAGCAATTGAATTACTTTCTGCCAATAGTCAAATTCTTCTGATAGGAATTTATGCTCCTAATCAACAACAGGACTACTTTTATAAAATGCTGCATACTAAAATACTTCAATGGGATTATAGATCTATTTTAATTATGGGAGACTGGAATGGAGTAATTGACTCTAAATTAGATAAAAAGACTTTGGCAAAATCAAGAATTAGATTACCACAGACTTTTTTTGATATGAAAGAAGACCTGGAATTAAAAGATATTTGGAGAATACATAACCCAAAAGAACTGGACTATACTTTCTTTTCTGACAGACATAGATCCTTCTCCAGGATTGATTTTATTTTGTTGTCTGATGACTTACTTGTTAGGACAAAAAGAACAAAGATTCTGCCAAGAACTTTGACTGATCACAGTCCAGTCTGGATAGAAATTGAGACATGTAAGAATGAGAGACGCTCTTGGAGATTAAATGAAAATTTGTTTAGATATGAGAAAAATATAATAGAACTTAAAAAGCATCTGAAAGAGTTTTTTGAAATGAACTTGAATAAAGGCACCCCAATGGAAATTGTGTGGGACGCAAGCAAAGCTTATATGAGAGGGGTGCTTATATATATGAACTCTAAACATAAGCGGATTCGACAAAAGAAAAGACTTGAATTGGAAGCAGAAATAAAGGATAAAGAACAGTTACTTATTAAAAACCCAACAGATGAAAGAATACTTAGTGTTATAAAACTTCTGAAAGACCAATTCCAAATGCTTATAGCGGAACAAGTTGCAACAAACTTACAATATGCGAAGCATAATACATTCTGCAATGCTAATAAACCAGGCAGGTGGTTGGCTTACACATTAAGGAAGAAACAAAGCATACGGACTATTGATAGTGTTGATATTGGGGGGAAAGAAGTTTTTCAACAGAATTTAATAAAAGAAGCCTTTCTTCAATATTACACTAAACTATATGCCAGAGAGGAGGTGCAGAATGGACTTATAGAAAAATATTTGGATAATAAAAGAGTTACAAAAATCACTGAACAACAAAAGGAAAGAATGGATTATCCCATAACAGAGGAGGAGATAATAGCAGCAATAAAACAATTAAAAACAGCCAAAGCTCCTGGAACGGATGGTCTGACAGCAGTGTATTATAAAACTTTACAGGCAGAAATGGTGGAACAACTCAGAGACTTATTTTGCAACATACAACAAGGGGGAAAAGTACCTCCATCGTGGACTACAGCTTATATTTCTTTGATACCAAAAGAGCAAGCAGGTCCCAAAAAACCGGAGAATTACAGACCAATATCTCTTTTGAATACGGATTATAAAATTTATGCAAAAGTATTAGCCAACAGACTGATGCCAGTAATTCAAAAGGTGATTCATGATGACCAAGCGGGATTTATTGAGGGTAGGCATATGAAGGACAATGTAAGGCAAGTAATAGATTTATTGGAATATCTTGAGAAGAATAAACAGATCCCTGCAGTGCTGGTCTTTCTGGATGCAGAGAAGGCCTTTGATAGAGTGGATTGGAATTTTCTACTAAAGACATTAAAAAAGATGGACTTTGGGGACCAATATATACAGGCGGTCTCAGCAATTTATCAAGAGCAAAAGGCACAGATCATTATCAATGGAAGTCTGACAACAGAGTTTAAAATTGAAAAAGGTACAAGACAGGGATGTCCATTGTCCCCATTGTTGTTTATTTTAACACTAGAAGTCTTGTTAAATACAATAAGGGATTCTAACACATTGAAAGGTATAATGATAAGGCAAGAGGATTACAGAATAAAGGCATTTGCAGACGATCTGGTTGTTACCCTAACACAGCCAATGGAATCGATAATCCAGATGAAGGACATTATACAAGACTTTGGTAAAGTTTCAGGTTTCAGATTGAATCAGAGAAAAACTAAGATGGTAGTTAAAAATATGACACAAGATCGTAAACTGGAGTTAGAAAGAAGGGCAGGTTTTGAGATTGTACCAAAGGTAAAATATCTAGGAGTTCAGGTTGCAGAATCAAATATGAAATTGTTTCAAAATAACTATGAGGCGTTGTGGCGAGAGGTGCAAAAAGATATGGAGATTTGGAAAAAACTGCAGCTGTCTTTACTTGGAAGAATAGCAGCAGTTAAGATGAACATTTTGCCAAGATTTCTTTTTTTGTTTCAAATGATTCCGGTGCTCAAAAATGATAAACAACTAAAAGCATGGCAAACTGGTATCAACAAATTTGTTTGGAACGAGAAAAAACCAAGAGTAAAAATGAAAATTATGCAAGACATCCCAGAAAGGGGAGGTCTCAAACTTCCAAACCTACAATTATATTATGATGCAACAGCTTTGACTTTAGTAAGTGATTGGTTTGGAGGAAAAAAGACTGGAATACTGAATGCAGAAAGTTTTGATTTGGAATTTGGATGGCACGCTTACTTATTTTATGACAGCAAAGTGGATAAAGTATTTAAAAGCCATATACTTAGAGATTCTTTGCTGAGAGTTTGGAAGAAGCACCGAAACAACTGGAATTACAAAATACCGCTATGGCTGGATCTTGGTCATACCTTGTGGAATACAAATATAATGTCACTCGGGGGGTTTTTATATAAAGAGGTTCTTTTTGCAGATGCGGGCAGATGGCAGCTGAAGACATTACAGACATTGTTGGCTGAAGGGATTAATTTAACTTGGTTACAATATAATCAATTGCAATTGAGATGGAAAGAGGACCAAAAAACTGGTATTATGATGTATGAGGAAGAATTAGTTAGACATATAAAAGAGAAAGGCCCAATGCATATTAAAAGACTTTATAATGTTTTGTTAGAAAGGGATTCAGAAACTGAACTAGTTAAAGACTGTATGGTTAAGTGGGCACAAAATTTTGAGGAACCAGTGATGTTGGAAACATGGGAAAAAATTTGGGTTCAGAATGTTAAATTTACACAGTCGCAGAATCTGCGGGAAAATTTCTACAAAATGTTTTATAGATGGCATTTAGATCCAAAAAAATTGTCGTGTATGTACCCTAGTGCCCAGCCTAAATGTTGGAGATGTGACTGCTTAGACGCTACGTATTATCATGTTTGGTGGACCTGTAAGAAAGTTAAGGCTTTTTGGATAAA
>JAKOOJ010000019.1:6345582-6350582 GCA_022577455.1 Arizona elegans | reverse complement strand
TACCCAAAAAGCCTTAACTTTCTTACAGGTCCACCAAACATGATAATATGTAGCGTCTAAGCAGTCACATCTCCAACATTTAGGCTGGGCACTAGGGTACATACACGACAATTTTTTTGGATCTAAATGCCATCTATAAAACATTTTATAGAAATTTTCCCGCAGATTCTGCGACTGTGTAAATTTAACATTCTGAACCCAAATTTTTTCCCATGTTTCCAACATCACTGGTTCCTCAAAATTTTGTGCCCACTTAACCATGCAGTCTTTGACTAGTTCAGTTTCTGAATCCCTTTCTAACAAAACATTATAAAGTCTTTTAATATGCATTGGGCCTTTCTCTTTTATATGTCTAACTAATTCTTCCTCATACATCATAATACCAGTTTTTTGGTCCTCTTTCCATCTCAATTGCAGTTGATTATATTGTAACCAAGTTAAATTAATCCCTTCAGCCAACAATGTCTGTAATGTCTTCAGCTGCCATCTGCCCGCATCTGTAAAAAGAACCTCTTTATATAAAAACCCCCCGAGTGACATTATATTTGTATTCCACAAGGTATGACCAAGATCCAGCCATAGCGGTATTTTATAATTCCAGTTGTTTCGGTGCTTCTTCCAAACTCTCAGCAAAGAATCTCTAAGTATATGGCTTTTAAATACTTTATCCACTTTGCTGTCATAAAATAAGTAAGCGTGCCATCCAAATTCCAAATCAAAACTTTCTGCATTCAATATTCCAGTCTTTTTTCCTCCAAACCAATCACTTACTAAAGTCAAAGCTGTTGCATCATAATATAATTGTAGGTTTGGAAGTTTGAGACCTCCCCTTTCTGGGATGTCTTGCATAATTTTCATTTTTATTCTTGGTTTTTTCTCGTTCCAGACAAATTTGTTGATACCAGTTTGCCATGCTTTTAGTTGTTTATCATTTTTGAGCACCGGAATCATTTGAAACAAAAAAAGAAATCTTGGCAAAATGTTCATCTTAACTGCTGCTATTCTTCCAAGTAAAGACAGCTGCAGTTTTTTCCAAATCTCCATATCTTTTTGCACCTCTCGCCACAACGCCTCATAGTTATTTTGAAACAATTTCATATTTGATTCTGCAACCTGAACTCCTAGATATTTTACCTTTGGTACAATCTCAAAACCTGCCCTCCTTTCTAACTCCAGTTTACGATCTTGTGTCATATTTTTAACTACCATCTTAGTTTTTCTCTGATTCAATCTGAAACCTGAAACTTTACCAAAGTCTTGTATAATGTCCTTCATCTGGATTATCGATTCCATTGGCTGTGTTAGGGTAACAACCAGATCGTCTGCAAATGCCTTTATTCTGTAATCCTCTTGCCTTATCATTATACCTTTCAATGTGTTAGAATCCCTTATTGTATTTAACAAGACTTCTAGTGTTAAAATGAACAACAATGGGGACAGTGGACATCCCTGTCTTGTACCTTTTTCAATTTTAAACTCTGTTGTCAAACTTCCATTGATAATGATCTGTGCCTTTTGCTCTTGATAAATTGCTGAGACCGCCTGTATATATTGGTCCCCAAAGTCCATCTTTTTTAATGTCTTTAATAGAAAATTCCAATCCACTCTATCAAAGGCCTTCTCTGCATCCAGAAAGACCAGCACTGCAGGGATCTGTTTATTCTTCTCAAGATATTCCAATAAATCTATTACTTGCCTTACATTGTCCTTCATATGCCTACCCTCAATAAATCCCGCTTGGTCATCATGAATCACCTTTTGAATTACTGGCATCAGTCTGTTGGCTAATACTTTTGCGTAAATTTTATAATCCGTATTCAAAAGAGATATTGGTCTGTAATTCTCCGGTTTTTTGGGACCTGCTTGCTCTTTTGGTATCAAAGAAATATAAACTGTAGTCCACGATGGAGGTACTTTTCCCCCTTGTTGTATGTTGCAAAATAAGTCTCTGAGTTGTTCCACCATTTCTGCCTGTAAAGTTTTATAATACACTGCTGTCAGACCATCCGTTCCAGGAGCTTTGGCTGTTTTTAATTGTTTTATTGCTGCTATTATCTCCTCCTCTGTTATGGGATAATCCATTCTTTCCTTTTGTTGTTCAGTGATTTTTGTAACTCTTTTATTGTCCAAATATTTTTCTATAAGTCCATTCTGCACCTCCTCTCTGGCATATAGTTTAGTGTAATATTGAAGAAAGGCTTCTTTTATTAAATTCTGTTGAAAAACTTCTTTCCCCCCAATATCAACACTATCAATAGTCCGTATGCTTTGTTTCTTCCTTAAAGTGTAAGCCAACCACCTGCCTGGTTTATTAGCATTGCAGAATGTATTATGCTTCGCATATTGTAAGTTTGTTGCAACTTGTTCCGCTATAAGCATTTGGAATTGGTCTTTCAAAAGTTTTATAACACTAAGTATTCTTTCATCTGTTGGGTTTTTAATAAGTAACTGTTCTTTGTCCTTTATTTCTGCTTCCAATTCAAGTCTTTTCTTTTGTCGAATCCGCTTATGTTTAGAGTTCATATATATAAGCACCCCTCTCATATAAGCTTTGCTTGCGTCCCACACAATTTCCATTGGGGTGCCTTTATTCAAGTTCATTTCAAAAAACTCTTTCAGATGCTTTTTAAGTTCTATTATATTTTTCTCATATCTAAACAAGTTTTCATTTAATCTCCAAGAGCGTCTCTCATTCTTACATGTCTCAATTTCTATCCAGACTGGACTGTGATCAGTCAAAGTTCTTGGCAGAATCTTTGTTCTTTTTGTCCTAACAAGTAAGTCATCAGACAACAAAATAAAATCAATCCTGGAAAAGGATCTATGTCTGTCAGAAAAGAAAGTATAGTCCAGTTCTTTTGGGTTATGTATTCTCCAAATATCTTTTAATTCCAGGTCTTCTTTCATATCAAAAAAAGTCTGTGGTAATCTAATTCTTGATTTTGCCAAAGTCTTTTTATCTAATTTAGAGTCAATTACTCCATTCCAGTCTCCCATAATTAAAATAGATCTATAATCCCATTGAAGTATTTTAGTATGCAGCATTTTATAAAAATAGTCCTGTTGTTGATTAGGAGCATAAATTCCTATCAGAAGAATTTGACTATTAGCAGAAAGTAATTCAATTGCTACAAACCTACCATCTTGATCAGCTTCTATAAGTTTGGCTGTTAATTTTTTATTTACATAAATAACCACACCATTCTTTTTTTGGTTAGTTGAGGATATAAAATGTGTTCCTAATTTGGAATTTTTCAAATAGTTTTAATCTTGAACTGTAATATGCGTTTCTTGTAAACAAATTATATCATTATTATGTTGTTTTAAATATGCAAATATTTTCTTCCTTTTTTGTGTTGCATTCAACCCATTCACATTCCAAGATAAACATTTAATCATCCTTATTCTCCTTCTGGAGCGAAGCGCAGAACCTTAGGATGTCATCTGAGATCCTCTGTCCTGCTTTTCCCACAGCCCCAGCCTTGTCTTGACTCTCCTGCTGTAACTTTTCTTTAAGTTCCTTGGCTTTTGCTCGAGTTATACGCTGATCCTTAACTTCAGCCGCCCAAGCCAGCTCCGAGATTGGAGAAGGTTCCAGCAAAGGCTCATCCAAAAAGCCTCCTTCAGCACCCTTCAGCTCTGCTAATTCCTGCTTAGATTGTTGTTCTTTAATCTCCAAAACTGTAGATGTGCGTGGGGATGGAGTTCTTTCTTTAAAGATGTCATTATAAAATTGCTCCGCCTTCTCCACAGTATTCAGACGGTGTTTCTCTCCCTTATATCTCAAAATTATGCCAGTTGGGGCGTCCCAACGAAATGGGATTTGATTATTCTGCAGTTCTTTAACAAGAAAACCATACTCTTTTCTAGATTTCAACATCTTAGGTGGGAGCTCCTTGTAAACTGTAATCTTGGATCCACTCACTTGCACAGAAGTGAGAAAAGATTTTTGCAAAATGTCATTTCTTATTGCTCTATCTGTAAAATATATGACCACATCTCTAGGCAATTGTCTTTGTCTGGCCACCCACGAGTTAACTCTATAGATTTTATCTATTTTGCAAAAAACCATCTCAGGTTCAACTTTTAAAATCACAGCTAGGGCTTCAGCACAGATCTGTCTCAAATCTTGTCTCTCCTCTTCTCTAATTCCTCGAAGCCTTATAGCAAATTCCATTGCACGAAATTGCATCATAACAATATCATTCTCAACTCTCTGCATCTTGTCATCAACATCAAAAAATTTATGATCATTATTTTTCATCTTAGCATTAACTTCTAATTTAAATTCATCCACTTTTGTCTCAACTTTCATAATAAATCCTGCCAGACCAGACGCCACATCCGTTATTTTTTTGGTCACCATCTTTTGACTCTGCTGCATTTCCTGCATGATTTCCTGTTGTGACTTTTGAATTTTTTCATCTATTTTATTTATTTTGTCATCCATGTCTTGAAATTTCTCATCCAAAATATTTGAGATGAATGCTTTTAATTCTCCCATATCCAAATCTTTTTTTTGGGCTTGTGACTGCGTATCCTGCTTACGTGGGGGGGATCCCCCCCTGTTTTGCCTTCCTGCTTTTTTGAAGCCATCCTGCCACGTAAGCTAGCTTTCTTAAAAAGGGAGGGTCCGCCTCTTCTGCCACCTCCACAATACCTTCTAAAAAAGTCCCCCAGAATTACTCAAAGCAAAGCTATAATGCAGCAAAGACAAGTAAAAGGGAGAGATTTTCCTCTTATTTCTGTTGCAGCCGGAGCAACTCTGTAACAACTTTTTAACTTTGTAGCAAGACAAGATAACTTCACCAATCCACACCCACTAATTCATTTGCTGAGCGCCATATTTTTTCAATCACTTTCACTCATTCCGAGACTTTCACTTCAGTAAAAAAGTTCAGCAAAGGACTAATACTTGCAGTTCAAAGTTTCAGGGTTCAAGTGGATTGCGGATGTTTATTTGAGTTATTTCCTCGCTCTTTAAAGGTTTCCTGAGGTCG
>JAKOOJ010000019.1:6108082-6113082 GCA_022577455.1 Arizona elegans | reverse complement strand
CTAACTAATTCTTCCTCATACATCATAATACCAGTTTTTTGGTCCTCTTTCCATCTCAATTGCAGTTGATTATATTGTAACCAAGTTAAATTAATCCCTTCAGCCAACAATGTCTGTAATGTCTTCAGCTGCCATCTGCCCGCATCTGTAAAAAGAACCTCTTTATATAAAAACCCCCCGAGTGACATTATATTTGTATTCCACAAGGTATGACCAAGATCCAGCCATAGCGGTATTTTATAATTCCAGTTGTTTCGGTGCTTCTTCCAAACTCTCAGCAAAGAATCTCTAAGTATATGGCTTTTAAATACTTTATCCACTTTGCTGTCATAAAATAAGTAAGCGTGCCATCCAAATTCCAGATCAAAACTTTCTGCATTCAATATTCCAGTCTTTTTTCCTCCAAACCAATCACTTACTAAAGTCAAAGCTGTTGCATCATAATATAATTGTAGGTTTGGAAGTTTGAGACCTCCCCTTTCTGGGATGTCTTGCATAATTTTCATTTTTACTCTTGGTTTTTTCTCGTTCCAGACAAATTTGTTGATACCAGTTTGCCATGCTTTTAGTTGTTTATCATTTTTGAGCACCGGAATCATTTGAAACAAAAAAAGAAATCTTGGCAAAATGTTCATCTTAACTGCTGCTATTCTTCCAAGTAAAGACAGCTGCAGTTTTTTCCAAATCTCCATATCTTTTTGCACCTCTCGCCACAACGCCTCATAGTTATTTTGAAACAATTTCATATTTGATTCTGCAACCTGAACTCCTAGATATTTTACCTTTGGTACAATCTCAAAACCTGCCCTCCTTTCTAACTCCAGTTTACGATCTTGTGTCATATTTTTAACTACCATCTTAGTTTTTCTCTGATTCAATCTGAAACCTGAAACTTTACCAAAGTCTTGTATAATGTCCTTCATCTGGATTATCGATTCCATTGGCTGTGTTAGGGTAACAACCAGATCGTCTGCAAATGCCTTTATTCTGTAATCCTCTTGCCTTATCATTATACCTTTCAATGTGTTAGAATCCCTTATTGTATTTAACAAGACTTCTAGTGTTAAAATGAACAACAATGGGGACAGTGGACATCCCTGTCTTGTACCTTTTTCAATTTTAAACTCTGTTGTCAAACTTCCATTGATAATGATCTGTGCCTTTTGCTCTTGATAAATTGCTGAGACCGCCTGTATATATTGGTCCCCAAAGTCCATCTTTTTTAATGTCTTTAATAGAAAATTCCAATCCACTCTATCAAAGGCCTTCTCTGCATCCAGAAAGACCAGCACTGCAGGGATCTGTTTATTCTTCTCAAGATATTCCAATAAATCTATTACTTGCCTTACATTGTCCTTCATGTGCCTACCCTCAATAAATCCCGCTTGGTCATCATGAATCACCTTTTGAATTACTGGCATCAGTCTGTTGGCTAATACTTTTGCGTAAATTTTATAATCCGTATTCAAAAGAGATATTGGTCTGTAATTCTCCGGTTTTTTGGGACCTGCTTGCTCTTTTGGTATCAAAGAAATATAAGCTGTAGTCCACGATGGAGGTACTTTTCCCCCTTGTTGTATGTTGCAAAATAAGTCTCTGAGTTGTTCCACCATTTCTGCCTGTAAAGTTTTATAATACACTGCTGTCAGACCATCCGTTCCAGGAGCTTTGGCTGTTTTTAATTGTTTTATTGCTGCTATTATCTCCTCCTCTGTTATGGGATAATCCATTCTTTCCTTTTGTTGTTCAGTGATTTTTGTAACTCTTTTATTGTCCAAATATTTTTCTATAAGTCCATTCTGCACCTCCTCTCTGGCATATAGTTTAGTGTAATATTGAAGAAAGGCTTCTTTTATTAAATTCTGTTGAAAAACTTCTTTCCCCCCAATATCAACACTATCAATAGTCCGTATGCTTTGTTTCTTCCTTAATGTGTAAGCCAACCACCTGCCTGGTTTATTAGCATTGCAGAATGTATTATGCTTCGCATATTGTAAGTTTGTTGCAACTTGTTCCGCTATAAGCATTTGGAATTGGTCTTTCAAAAGTTTTATAACACTAAGTATTCTTTCACCTGTTGGGTTTTTAATAAGTAACTGTTCTTTGTCCTTTATTTCTGCTTCCAATTCAAGTTTTTTTGTTTTGTCGAATCCGCTTATGTTTAGAGTTCATATATATAAGCACCCCTCTCATATAAGCTTTGCTTGCGTCCCACACAATTTCCATTGGGGTGCCTTTATTCAAGTTCATTTCAAAAAACTCTTTCAGATGCTTTTTAAGTTCTATTATATTTTTCTCATATCTAAACAAGTTTTCATTTAATCTCCAAGAGCGTCTCTCATTCTTACATGTCTCAATTTCTATCCAGACTGGACTGTGATCAGTCAAAGTTCTTGGCAGAATCTTTGTTCTTTTTGTCCTAACAAGTAAGTCATCAGACAACAAAATAAAATCAATCCTGGAAAAGGATCTATGTCTGTCAGAAAAGAAAGTATAGTCCAGTTCTTTTGGGTTATGTATTCTCCAAATATCTTTTAATTCCAGGTCTTCTTTCATATCAAAAAAAGTCTGTGGTAATCTAATTCTTGATTTTGCCAAAGTCTTTTTATCTAATTTAGAGTCAATTACTCCATTCCAGTCTCCCATAATTAAAATAGATCTATAATCCCATTGAAGTATTTTAGTATGCAGCATTTTATAAAAATAGTCCTGTTGTTGATTAGGAGCATAAATTCCTATCAGAAGAATTTGACTATTAGCAGAAAGTAATTCAATTGCTACAAACCTACCATCTTGATCAGCTTCTATAAGTTTGGCTGTTAATTTTTTATTTACATAAATAACCACACCATTCTTTTTTTGGTTAGTTGAGGATATAAAATGTGTTCCTAATTTGGAATTTTTCAAATAGTTTTAATCTTGAACTGTAATATGCGTTTCTTGTAAACAAATTATATCATTATTATGTTGTTTTAAATATGCAAATATTTTCTTCCTTTTTTGTGTTGCATTCAACCCATTCACATTCCAAGATAAACATTTAATCATCCTTATTCTCCTTCTGGAGCGAAGCGCAGAACCTTAGGATGTCATCTGAGATCCTCTGTCCTGCTTTTCCCACAGCCCCAGCCTTGTCTTGACTCTCCTGCTGTAACTTTTCTTTAAGTTCCTTGGCTTTTGCTCGAGTTATACGCTGATCCTTAACTTCAGCCGCCCAAGCCAGCTCCGAGATTGGAGAAGGTTCCAGCAAAGGCTCATCCAAAAAGCCTCCTTCAGCACCCTTCAGCTCTGCTAATTCCTGCTTAGATTGTTGTTCTTTAATCTCCAAAACTGTAGATGTGCGTGGGGATGGAGTTCTTTCTTTAAAGATGTCATTATAAAATTGCTCCGCCTTCTCCACAGTATTCAGACGGTGTTTCTCTCCCTTATATCTCAAAATTATGCCAGTTGGGGCGTCCCAACGAAATGGGATTTGATTATTCTGCAGTTCTTTAACAAGAAAACCATACTCTTTTCTAGATTTCAACATCTTAGGTGGGAGCTCCTTGTAAACTGTAATCTTGGATCCACTCACTTGCACAGAAGTGAGAAAAGATTTTTGCAAAATGTCATTTCTTATTGCTCTATCTGTAAAATATATGACCACATCTCTAGGCAATTGTCTTTGTCTGGCCACCCACGAGTTAACTCTATAGATTTTATCTATTTTGCAAAAAACCATCTCAGGTTCAACTTTTAAAATCACAGCTAGGGCTTCAGCACAGATCTGTCTCAAATCTTGTCTCTCCTCTTCTCTAATTCCTCGAAGCCTTATAGCAAATTCCATTGCACGAAATTGCATCATAACAATATCATTCTCAACTCTCTGCATCTTGTCATCAACATCAAAAAATTTATGATCATTATTTTTCATCTTAGCATTAACTTCTAATTTAAATTCATCCACTTTTGTCTCAACTTTCATAATAAATCCTGCCAGACCAGACGCCACATCCGTTATTTTTTTGGTCACCATCTTTTGACTCTGCTGCATTTCCTGCATGATTTCCTGTTGTGACTTTTGAATTTTTTCATCTATTTTATTTATTTTGTCATCCATGTCTTGAAATTTCTCATCCAAAATATTTGAGATGAATGCTTTTAATTCTCCCATATCCAAATCTTTTTTTTGGGCTTGTGACTGCGTATCCTGCTTACGTGGGGGGGATCCCCCCCCTGTTTTGCCTTCCTGCTTTTTTGAAGCCATCCTGCCACGTAAGCTAGCTTTCTTAAAAAGGGAGGGTCCGCCTCTTCTGCCACCTCCACAATACCTTCTAAAAAAGTCCCCCAGAATTACTCAAAGCAAAGCTATAATGCAGCAAAGACAAGTAAAAGGGAGAGATTTTCCTCTTATTTCTGTTGCAGCCGGAGCAACTCTGTAACAACTTTTTAACTTTGTAGCAAGACAAGATAACTTCACCAATCCACACCCACTAATTCATTTGCTGAGCGCCATATTTTTTCAATCACTTTCACTCATTCCGAGACTTTCACTTCAGTAAAAAAGTTCAGCAAAGGACTAATACTTGCAGTTCAAAGTTTCAGGGTTCAAGTGGATTGCGGATGTTTATTTGAGTTATTTCCTCGCTCTTTAAAGGTTTCCTGAGGTCGGCTTGTTCCGCACAAGCAGAAGACGTCCCACGCCGCCCGGAGTTTCAGCAGGTTGTAAGGGAGCCGCGCCTGCTTCCTCCCCAGAAACAGTTCCCTGGGGGGGTTGCAGGGGCTCTACCTGTGCCCTGCTGCCTCTTCTTCTTCAATCCTAAGGATTTCGAAGATTTCGAGCCGCTTCGCAATCAGGAAGCGGCTCTACAAGCGGCGGGGGTGGCGGTGCCAGAAGAAAGCACCGTCGCCGCCGAAGACGAGGAAACCGGAAGTCTATCCAGACATTTATGTATGTATCTATTTATGTATCTATCTACCTATCATCTATCTATCTACCTATCTCTCTCTCTATCTATCTA
>JAKOOJ010000019.1:5970582-5973082 GCA_022577455.1 Arizona elegans | reverse complement strand
TATCCAGTCATCCAGACATCTATCTATCATCTATCTATCTATCTATCTATCTATCTATCTATCTATCTATCTATCCATCCAGACATCCATCCAGACATCCATCCAGACATCCATCCAGACATCCATCCAGACTTCTATCTATCTATCTATCTATCTATCTATCTATCTATCTATCTATCTATCTATTATCTATCCAGACATCGAGAAATTTATCTATCTATCTATCATCTATCTATCTATCTATCTATCTATCTATCTATCTATCTATCTATCTATCTATCTATCTATCTATCCATCCAGACATCCATCCAGACATCCATCCAGACATCTATCTATCTATCTATCTATCTATCTATCTATCTATCTATCTATCTCTCTATCATCTATCCAGACATCGAGACATTTATCTATCTATCTATCTATCTATCTATCTATCTATCTATCTATCCATCCAGACATCCATCCAGACATCCATCCAGACATCCATCCAGACTTCTATCTATCTATCTATCTATCTATCTATCTATCTATCTATCTATCCATCCAGACATCCATCCAGACATCCATCCAGACATCCATCCAGACTTCTATCTATCTACCTACCTACCTATCTATCTATCTATCTATCTATCTATCTATCTATCTATCATCTATCCAGACATCGAGACATTTATCTATCTTTCTATCTATCTATCTATCTATCTATCTATCTATCTATCTATCTATCCAGAGATCCAGACATTTATGTAACTATCTATCTATCTATCTATCTATCTATCTATCTATCTATCTATCTATCTATCTATCTATCCAGACATATATCTATCTATTTATCTATCTATCTATCTATCTATCTATCCAGACATTTATGTATCTATCTATTTATGTATCTATCTATCTATCATCTATCTATCTATCTATCTATCTATCTATCTATCTATCTCTCTATCTTTCTATCTATCTATCTATCTATCCATCCAGACATCCATCCAGACATCTATCTATCTATCTATCTATCTATCTATCTATCTATCTATCTATCATCTATCCAGACATCGAGACATCTATCTATCTATCTATCTATCTATCTATCTATCTATCTAGACATCCAGACCTCTATCTATCTATCATCTATCTATCTATCTATCTATCTATCTATCTATCTATCTATCTATCTATCTCTCCATCTATCTATCCAGTCATCCAGACATATATCTATCTATCATCTATCTATCTATCTATCTATGTATCTATCTATCTATCTATCTATCTATCATCTATCTATCTATCTATCTATCTATCCCTCCAGACATCCATCCAGACATCCATCCAGACATCCATGCAGACTTCTATCTATCTATCATCTATCTATCTATCTATCTATCTATCTATCTATCTATCTTTCTATGTATCTATCTATCTATCTATATCTATCCAGACATCGAGACATTTATCTATCTATCTATCTATCCAGACATCCAGACCTCTATCTTTCTATCATCTATCTATCTATCTATCTATCTATCTATCTATCTATCTATCTCTCCATCTATCTATCCAGTCATCCAGACATCTATCTATCATCTATCTATCTATCTATCTATCTATCTATCTATCTATCTATCATCTATCTATCTATCTATCTATCTATCTATCCATCCAGACATCCATCCAAATATCTTTCTATCTATCACCCCATCTATCTATCTACCTACCTACCTACCTATCTATTTATTATCTATCTATCTATCTATCTATCTATCTATCTATCTATCTATCTATCTGCCATCTCTATCCATCCATGCATGCATCCATGCATGCATGCGTGCATCCATCCATCCATGCATCTATCGATCGATCGATCTATCTATCTATCTATCTATCTATCTATCGATCTATCTATCTATCTATCTATCTATCTATCTATCATCTATGTAGCTATCTATCATCTCTATCCATCCATGCATCCATCCATGCATCCATGCATCCATTCATCCATGCATCCCTCTATCTATCCATCTATCTATCTATCTATCTTTCTATCTATCTATCTATCTATCTATCTATCTATCTATCTATCTATCATCTACCATTTCTATCCATCCATGCATGCATCAATGCATCCATCCATCCATCCATTCATCCATCCATGCATCCATGAATGCATGCATTCATCCATCTATCTATCTATCTATCTATCTATCTATCTATCTATATATCTATCTATCCATCCACCCATCCATCCATCCATCTATCTATCTATCTATCTATCTATCTATCTATCTATCTATCATCTACCATTTCTATCCATCCATGCATGCATCAATGCATCCATCCATCCATCCATGCATCCATCCATGCATCCATGAATGCATGCATTCATCCATCTATCTATCTATCTATCTATCTATCTATCCATCTATCTATCTATCTATCTATCATCTATGTAGCTATCTAACATCTCTATCCATCCATGCATCCATGTATCCATTCGTCCATG
>JAKOOJ010000019.1:5898082-5900582 GCA_022577455.1 Arizona elegans | reverse complement strand
TCATCTACCATCTCTATCCATCCATCCATGCATCCATCCATCCATGCATCCATCCATGCATCCATCCATCCATGCATCTATGCATGCATCCATGCATCCATCCATGCATCCATGCATCCATCCATCCATCCATCCATGCATGCATCCATCCATGCTTCCATGCATCCATCCATCCATCTATCTATCTATCTATCATCTATCTATCTATCTATCTATCTATCTATCTATCTATCTATCATCTACCATCTCTATCCATCCATCCATGCATCCATCCATCCATTCCTCCATGCATCCGTCTGTCTGTCTGTCTGTCTGTCTCTTTATCTATCTATCTATCATCTATCTATCTATCTATCTATCTATCTATCTATCTACCATCTCTATTCATTCATGCATGCATCCATGCATCCATTCGTCCATGCAACCCTCCATCTATCTATCTATCTACCATCTCCATCCACCCATGCATGCATCCATCCATGCATCCATGCATCCATGCATGCCTCCATCCAAATATCTATCTATCCATCTATCTATCTACCATCTCAATCCATCCATGCATGCATCCATGCATCCATCCATCCATCCATGCATCCATCCATCCATCCATGCATGCATCCATCCATGCATCCATCCATGCATCCATCTATCACCCCATCTATCTACCTACCTACCTAAATATCTATCTATCATCTATCTATCTATCTATCTATCTATCTATCTATCTATCTATCATCTCTATCCATCCATGCATCCATGCATCCATGCATCCATTTGTCCATGCATCCCTCCATCTATCTATCTACCATCTCTATCCATCCATGCATGCATCCATGCATGCATCCATGCATCTATGCATCCATCCATGCATCCATCCATGCATCTATCTATCTATCTATCTATCTATCTATCTATCTATCTATCTATCATCTCCATCCATGCATCCATCCATGCATCCCTCCATCCATCCATGCATGCATCCATCCATCCATGCATCCATGCATGCATCCATCCATCCATCCATGCATTCATCCATCTATCTATCTATCTATCTATCTATCTATCTATCTATCTATCATCCATGTATCTATCTATCATCTCTATCCATCCATGCATCCATGCATCCATTCGTCCATGCATCCCTCCATCTATCTATCTATCTATCTATCTATCTATCTATCTATCTATCATTCTATCTATCATCTACCATCTCTATCCATCCATCCATGCATCCATCCATCCATGCATCCATCCATGCATCCATCCATCCATGCATCTATGCATGCATCCATGCATCCATCCATGCATCCATGCATCCATCCATCCATCCATCCATGCATGCATCCATCCATGCTTCCATGCATCCATCCATCCATCTATCTATCTATCTATCATCTATCTATCTATCTACTTATCTATCTATCTATCTATCTATCATCTACCATCTCTATCCATCCATCCATGC
Organism: Arizona elegans; assembly: GCA_022577455.1. NCBI lineage: Eukaryota > Metazoa > Chordata > Lepidosauria > Squamata > Colubridae > Arizona > Arizona elegans. The sequence goes on along the minus strand of JAKOOJ010000019.1, from coordinate 5,899,117 downwards.
ATCCATCCATCCATTCCTCCATGCATCCGTCTGTCTGTCTGTCTGTCTTTCTCTTTATCTATCTATCTATCATCTATCTATCTATCTATCTATCTATCTATCTATCTATCTATCTATCTATCTATCTACCATCTCTATTCATTCATGCATGCATCCATGCATCCATTCGTCCATGCAACCCTCCATCTATCTATCTATCTACCATCTCCATCCACCCATGCATGCATCCATCCATGCATCCATGCATCCATGCATGCCTCCATCCAAATATCTATCTATCCATCTATCTATCTACCATCTCAATCCATCCATGCATGCATCCATGCATCCATCCATCCATCCATGCATCCATCCATCCATCCATGCATGCATCCATCCATGCATCCATCCATGCATCCATCTATCACCCCATCTATCTACCTACCTACCTAAATATCTATCTATCATCTATCTATCTATCTATCTATCTATCTATCTATCTATCTGTCTGTCTATCTATCTATCATCTCTATCTATCATCTATCCAGACATCGAGACATTTATCTATCTATCTATCTATCTATCCATCCAGACATCCATCCAGACATCCATCCAGACTTCTATCTATCTATCTATCTATCTATCTATCTATCTATCTATCTATCTATCTATCCATCCAGACATCCATCCAGACATCCATCCAGACTTCTATCTATCTACCTATCTATCTATCTATCTATCTATCTATCTATCTATCTATCTATCATCTATCTAGACATCGAGACATTTATCTATCTATCTATCTATCTATCTATCTATCTATCTATCTATCTATCCAGAGATCCAGACATTTATGTAACTATCTATCTATCTATCTATCTATCTATCTATCTATCTATCTATCTATCTATCCAGACATCTATCTATCTATCTATCTATCTCTCCATCTATCTATCCAGTCATCCAGACATCTATCTATCTATCATCTATCTATCTATCTATCTATCTATCTATCTATCTATCTATCATCTATCTATCTATCTATCTATCCATCCA